>OX465572.1:3539115-3794401 GCA_950022955.1 Xestia ashworthii
GCTTTAAATAGTGCTCGATATGATGGATAAGTGAATATTTAGTCTTTTCTTTGAACAATTATACAAACAACCGATTGAGATGAAATTTTAATTACTTAGATTAAGACAAAATCGGTGTCACCGTATCATTTATATACGAAAATCCGTGAGCATCAATAATTACGGTTACGAGACATCTTAAAAGTATTTTATAGCGTGAGTAGCGTGACATCTAGCCTGTAATCCGTAAAGGGGAGGCAGAAGTTTACCTATTATACCTATATTCAGCTTACTTTTTATACTAATTAGGCAATATGAGAACCAGCCTATTGCCATCAAAGGAGCCAGACTCATGACTTCAGTCCACAGGTTTCTTAACTCAAACAGTTTATGATGTAACCGTACCTTGGAATGCGAAGTACCTACCTGGTGTTTGAATGGCAGAATATAGTCGACAGTTTGTATTTTAATGTAAACCCATGTTATGACTGCGACATTGTCTTTTCGCAGAATTTTGTGTTGCGTTTCAAATTTAGTCTTCGTGAGAATTCTGGAAATGTACCAGTGTATTGAGGGAACGTTCTACATTAAATTGGTCTTATTGAGTAAGTCGAATTTGGGATCAAATTAAGTTATTTTTAGCATTTATTTTCTGTATACTTACCATATTACGTAGACCCTGTTCTTAGAAGGTTCTATGTTCAACTTAGTTTTATAAACGCGTTTTAGGAACCATTCAACATTTTTGTAAACACACATTCGGGTTCGCAACCTTTGAATTAAATAAAAATTGACAGCTTCAGCGTGAACTTACTTCAAAATGACGGATAAATGTTTACGTTCCATGATGTCAGCGTTCCAGTGCCACAAAATATTAGACGGCAGCGCTAAATCGCCAAAATATAACCCGACCAAGTGACGTTGCTCGTTTGTTTCGTATTACACGTATGATAATTTGAGTTGATTGAATTTTGTATTATATATTGTTGATTGATTTGTCTATGTAACTTGGTAGAAATTCTTTGTTTACAAAAAATATAGCTTCTCGTGGCGCGGTCTATAAAATAAATGAATATCGCTGGACATTAACACACAGCGCCACCTAGTGCCACACTAAGCAAAGCTTGTGTCGTGGACACCAGATAGTTTGTTATACTACATCTATGCTTTTTTGTTTGGAAACAAATGTCCATGCTCATCACACAAACATTTGTTCCTACCGGGATTCGAACCCAGGACCCTAAGAACTTAAGGTAGACTCACTACCACTACGCCATTCGGGTCGTCGAATGTCTAGGTCTATAGTGCTTCCGAAGGTAAGAAACAAGTCGTGTCCTGCCATAGCAGCCGCTTACGAAACAGGACTTTAACACGGTTTTATTGCGTCCGATTAAATCACTGATTAAGAAAAGCCCTTTTTAAAACCAATAAACTAGCCATCGTTCCACCTACATCATCATCTGCCTAGTAGGATTTTCTGAACTATGTTGAAGTCTGCAGGCTAACCGGATGGACCTAAATATCAGTATTAAAGCGACTGGCTATCCATCCCGATAAAACCGAAAAAATGCGATACCCTTTGTTAAGGCTGGTTGTCAGACTGACACTGACTGCCTATAACGACTGTCAAAGATCTACTAATGACAGCCGGAACCAACGGCGGCACTTAGCAAACTTTCCACGGACCAACTTGCGCTTTCCGCGGTGTTATAAACCAGCCAAGGAATTCCTATAGACACACAACCCAACAAACATCTAACTGCATTCTAAATCCATCCACAAAACATTACCTACCTGTGTAACATCCAAATCCGACCCAATTCCATCACAAACTCCTGTTATAACTGCCCCAAATACCAGCACAAAAGATTGATAACATATTCTGGCTCAGACTGGAATAGTTCAGTTATAGTAACGCTCAGTTAAGGTTCCGTCTAGTCTAGACATTTAAAAACCTGCCAATGTTAGCTCCAGAATTCGAGAGCTATTTCCAGTTACCACTTTAGAATATTGCAACTGTGGAGTGTTTGAAATAGGTGTTCTTTAAATAGTTGTCTCAAAAGTTGGTTGAGGTGTCCGCGTGTCAAGTTATTTTGGTGTTGGGGTCAGACTGGTATTAGAAAAAGCTCTTGGTAGAATAATAACAGCCACTTGGGTCGATCTCCAGGTTAAGCCGTGCTTGGCTAGGTTGGTCCGTGGATGGGTGACCACCTATTACATACCGAGTTTACTCTGTACTTCGGAAAGCACGTTAAGCCGTTGGGCATGTCACAAAGCAAAGGTGGCTTGCTTGACCGTCGATAAACTTAGGGCGATTCAGCTGTCAAATTATTTCAACATTGATAATTAACTAATGTAAAAGGAGTAAAAGAGCTACTCCTTTTACATTAGTTAAAAGTTTGTATGTGATAATTAACTAATGTAAAAGGAGTAAAAGAATAGCTCTTTTACTCCTTTTACATTAGTTAATTATCACATACAAGCTTATGCCTGTGGCTTCGCCCGCGTCGAATTCGGTAATAATTGACCCATGGGATGATGATATTTTATTTTTTAAGTGCTACTATAATTTTGTTTGCTTAGTTAATATGGTTATACATTTAACTATGCATGCTGTGGTCTCCAGTGAAGGAGTACACCTACGTGCTACTTTTGTCGTCGATTCTTTTTTTCGTTTTTTGTGTACATTCATTGTTGGAGATCCTAAATAAATAGTACTCAGATAAAAAGTATTCAGGCTTTAACCCATGTGTGTGCTAAACATCGAAAACTGTTCAGTAGTTTTTGCGTAAAAGAGTAACAAACTTTCGCATTTATAATATTAGTGTGATAACTTGAAACTTCCTAGCACATTCCATTACGATAATAAAGGGTGTACAACACCTCTTAAAGAAGCCGAGAGGCACTTGTTCTCCCCATCATTGCGATCATTTTTTTTATTCTACACCATAGCTGGGAACCTTCTACTTACGGAGATATGGGGGGTCAAAGTTACAACTTTTTGACAAGTTTTTTTTTAAATACAAGTTTTTTTTGTAAGATTTTGACTTTTAACACCTCCACGACCCCCGTTATATTCAATCCATCCATCAGCACAATGTTTTAAATGCGTTATATTGAGTTCTACCACAAAACATGATTTATAACCTCAAAAAAAATGTTGTTTCCCAGCAATTTGATGTACAGAATGCTTGGTTAACGGCTTTGTGATGAGGTGGTTTACACCCTGTATACTGAAATCAATATGGCTGATCTCGAAGTTATCTCTAACTGACAGTTAAGAGCAGTATAAGAGATAGCGTGGGAATATTTCTATGAAATCTAGACATAATATCCGTATGATACGATTTCCTAGACCCGTTTATGTAACAGAGACTTAATTGTTTCCTTCCTCAGTGTCTTTCTGACTTTATATTGGCACATTATGCAAATATAAAAAAAAACGTAGACAATTGACCAGACTGACATTAAACTAAAAAATCAAACCGGTTTTTTTTTCTGCGTTTTTGTTTGGGAAAGATTGTGTGCAGATTAACTTGACGAAACATTTCTTATTATAAGTTTTTTACACTTTTATACGATTTGTTGTTTCGAATTACTTTTAAACATATAAGTTACCAGCCCGCGACTTTGTTCGTGTGGAAATTTTGACTATAAGTAATCTATATCTGTGCCCAATTTCATCCAGATTCGTTCAGCCGTTCTGGCGTGATTAAGTAACAAACATCTCTCTTTAAAGACCCTTCACCTTCCCTCCACAACATGGCGTTCAAAACTGTCATGTTTATACGTTACAATTTAGTTGCTTCATCCAAATTGAAAAACAAAACAAAAACCCATCGATAGTGGCTTGAACACAAGTGCAGCCACGGACTAAAACTAGTGCTGCTACAAAATAGACCGTGACCCAACGAACGTCTTTTCACATCACTAGCAAGTTGAACACCATGGTTCCTGTACTAGGATACGTATCACTTATCAGAAATATCCGGGTAACTGTTGAAACTTTATACTTGTTTTAAAATACGAACGGAAAACGCAATTAAAAAAATGTTTTGAGAAAATTGGCTTGTTTTAATGTACGAGAATCGGTAAAATAGGTAAGTACCTAACAATCTTTGTGAAATCATTTTACATGGACTTAACGTAATGAGGGATATTCTTTTACAACTCTTCCCTAGTCGCTGGATAGATGGCGCTGATCTCGGTATAACAAGGAACAGAACGTCATAACAATCACAATAAATAAGTTATAGTCATAATTTCACTTGGACCTAATGGTTATATTCGATACCTTGTGCAAACGAAAGTGGCAGTCAACGAGCGTATGCGACGTGTGTTTTTTCAAGCGTTTCGGCTTTGGCAACTAGTAACGCAGTCAGTTCAACGCCATCTACCGAGTTCTACTATTTATATTTTATTTGCAAAAAGAAGACCTCACTGCATCAAATGTTTTTAAATCGTTTTCTCTACATAAACGATCTTTTTCATTGTCAGCACGAGAACACATTTATTATTATATCATAGCTAGCCTGTATTGTCCCACTGCTGTACAAAGGCCTCCCCTCCATTCCTTCCAACGATCACGATTCTGTGCTCTTTCTTTCCAATTCTCAAGAAAGACATCTAGTCCCGCGATCTCTTTCGTGGTCTGCCGCGACATCGTGTCACTGTATCAGGGCACCATTCCTGAGCCTTTACGGGCCCACAGCACGTTAGTATTTTATCTACATTTTACTTGTTTGAGGTCGCGGCATGAAGAAGCCGACCCAAATCAATTAGACCACAGAATAATTATGGTTGATATTCGGTTCGTTCGGCATCTAACCTAAAAGGTTTCGGGTCAACTCGGCACAATTCTAACTAAATGAAGCGGCTTTTTCCCAATCGTATACCTACCTAATATGCTCAAAATTGCCACCTGACTTAGCTGCAGGGATTAAAAACCGGTACCAATTTCAGTTCTGGTTCTTCTTGGTTCCGGTTCCGGTATCGGTTTCGGTTTGGGTTCCGATGAACCGGTTCTAAATACCGGTTCCTAGAACCTTTAATTCGGATGTTTTTATGCCGGTTCTTTGTCACCTGATTTAAAGGATCCTTACGGAAGAGTGGATGGTGCTTGGAGCGTGCTTAGCATACCATAAGTACCTTTTATTTTAGTTCGCCTTCGTTTCGCACTTCAAAAAACAACTTTGGACTCGCTTTGCCTAAGAACCGGTTAAATAAAGGTTCCAATTTAGGTTCTGGTTCCTGTCCGGTATTGGCACCTATTGGTACCGGAACCCCTAAATACCGGTATTATACCGATATTTTGGAAGAACCGGTAAAATAAAGGTTCCAAATTAGGTTTTGGTTCCTGTTACGGTATATTTAGGTACCGTTTCAATCCCTTACTGACCTAAGGCCATACCACAACCGCGAACTGAAAAAAACGTGCGTAAATAAGTCGATTTAAAAAAATAGTAAACCCCTGAACTTGCGTGTACTTACAGTCAATTTACCACAAAATATTCTGAATCACATTAAATGTCATGGATTTCCGTAAATTACGCCTGATTCCAATTCAGCTTAGTTTCTTATCATCATCTTTAAGACTTTTCAGCTCTCTCATAAACTTGGGTTTCATAGCGAAGACAGAAACTTACCTGAAACAAACAAAAAATCAACATTACTAATGAGAAAATTTTTAATTACAAACAGTTCCATTTTTAACACGCAAATTATCGCTGGCTACACCAAAACAAACGTTTTAATCGATAAAAATAAACCACAGAATCTTAATTAAATCAATTTGTGCGTACAGACAGTCAGGCAGACGGCAAACTTTATAGCATTCTTCCAAAAATAAACGGTTTTCTTCAATAGTTACAATATCTATTTGTAAGTGCAAACAAATTACAATCAAGTTTATTGCAGTGAAGATTTATAAAAGTTTTACTGCAAATATCTTATCTACGTTCGCGATTTAGTTCCCAAAACATGTGTTTTTGAATAAAACACTTTAACGTACCCACATAAAGTTCAGTTTGCGCTACAATTTCAATTTCTTTTCATGACTTTTCTAATTTTACTGGTCATTCTCAAATCAACCTAATTTATACTTCCATAAAGTTCATATTTGTTGCAAGTGGAAATAACTCCAATCGGACTTGAATAGACTACAGTCAGGAAAAAGATGTCTTGGGTTTTTTGTTCGTGGTGGGAGGGAAATGGTGGGGAACTTGCGTGAGTCGTTATACTTGAGGGATCGACGACCTGCTTGTTAGTTTGTATTAGAGTTTGAAGGTGAATTGAATTGGTAGTAAAACCAGGATATATAATAATCTGCCTGTAACGTTTCCATGGCTGGGATACAGACCTCTCCGCGAGAAGTGGGCCGTAATCCATCACGCGAACACAGCCGGTTTGATGTCTTGAATTATTTTTGTAGTACATGCTGCTTTCCTCGTATTCTTCAACATTTTAAGAGCAATGGTAATTAGATAGTTAACATTGAAACAGATGCCTCTTTGACTTCCATTGCTCATCTCGACATCAAGAGTAAACCCATTTTATAATAATAAAAAAACAGGGTACAGAGTATTTTTGCGACAAGCCCGCCACACTATTCCTAAACCACTGTAACTCCTGAAACTTAGAATCAACAGTGGCGACCATGAGAAAAGCGCGGAGACAGTGAAGCTCGACGAAGTCCCAGATAAAACAATTTAACTGTCTTGGATCCCCCAATGAAAGTAATCAGAAAAGTATAGCGGAGGAGTAAGAAAAACAGTAATTTCCACCAAGGTACAGAGTATACAAATACTCTAAAATCAAGTATTGTTCTGAAGTTAATACAATAAGGTTATCCTGGAGAGCCACAAAAGGACTATCCATTGGAGCCCCGAGCCATTAGCCCCAGCTTATAGCTCACAGTAGCAGCTTTATCTAGCAAAGATGTCTTGATTGGCGCTTAGCTCGTGGATTAGCCATCTGTACGACTAGGACTCACAGATCTCATTTCTTTTATTTGCCGTATAACTGCAAAACCAAGTGACTTTCCACGCTATATAAATATAGTTATGGGTGTATCAGTAATCTTAATGAAGCTTATTCTAGACCATACCTGTAAATATCTAACATAAATAATAAATCTATTAGTTACTTTGGGGGTCAAAGACATGCTGCTCCGACCCCACATGATTTGGGAGAAGGGTAAGAGAATTAAGACAAGTTTGTAAAGTTATAACTTTAAAAACTTGTCATAATTCTCTACATTAAATACCCCCACGACCCCTGTACTATATGTGTGGTGTTTCGCGAATGGATAAAATAAGAAATGAATACATAAGAGGAAGTCTGAAAGTGGCGCCGGTGACTGAAAAGTGGTGTGGTAATCGGTTGTCGTGGTATGGGCATGTGATGCGGAGGAATGGGGAAAATATAGTGAGGAAAGTTTTGAGTATGAATGTGGATGGGTATAAGAGTAGAGGAAGACCAAAGAATCGATGGATGGACTGTGTGAAGTATGATATGGCAACAAAAGAAGTGTCTAATGAGATGACTAAAAATAGAGAAGATTTGTCCCACAGGATCCTACTACTGGGAATAAAAGTATCCTATGTGTTAATCTAGGTTATAAACTACCTGTGTGCCAAACTTCATCCAAATCCGTTCAGTAGTTTTTGCTTGAAAGAGTAACCAAACATACAAGTTTTCGCATTTAAAATATTAATTGTGATTGTTCTTAACTAATTCATTGACCGTAATCATTATTATTCAAGCCATTCATAAGTCTATAAAAAATACTCATACAGTTACTAAAAACCTGATAAATTAGCAATGTCTGATTGGGAACGTGACCAAATCACATTACTAGCAGTTGTGATTGATTGGTCAACGTCAGCCAATTAAAGTTCAACGCCCAGTATGTAATACAAAGATAAGAAGATACGACGCTTTTAAAATTCTCAATACGTCACGCCTAGGTATAATTTTTACCTAGTTCTGACGTCACGAGCCCCCACTCCCGAGTTTTGATGCGTTTTATCATTGATTTACAAAAAACAAAAAATACGTGTCCATTATTTTTCAATAATCTAACTGACGGACTAAATAGATTTGTAATTTTTTGATATTGTCGTCATGCCTATTAGGATAAGGGCAAGAGAATGAACCCTTACCCCCTAAGCAATAAAGTGCAATAAAGATCCAATTCCTAAACTACATACTCATCACACACGACGTAACGACCATTACTACTTTATTATAAACACGTGGACTTCCAGTCGTAAAATTATTTATAGGTCACCAAATACCTTTTGGACTAAAACATCAAGTATTTTTAATATAACATTAAAACGAGGTTTTATTGCAAACCTCTGTTAAAGAAGTTGTCAACAACAATTTTATGTTAAATACTGTTCGCCCCGGCTTCACTCAAACTAAAAGAAACAGCCAAGAACGAGTTGGACTCGCACACCGAGGGTTCAGTATAAACTTGTAGCTATTTTGTTATTTAACTATATTTTTACGGGTTTCCTGTACATGTGTTGTATGACATTGCTTCGTGCCAAATTTCATGATTCTGGTAAACGAGTTCTTCCCTTGTGAATGTCGAAATACACTTTTTTTTGCAGCATAAACGCCCCCGAATCTCTTTTTAAAATTTACTTACAAGTTTTGTTTTGTCACAACTTCAAGAGACTGTTCGACTGTAAAATTAAAACCTTATACTCAAGGGAGTATAAGGTTTTAATTTTAACTCGATACCTTTACGCGTTCCCGAGATAAAAGGTCTTGACAGACAGACGGACGGACGGACGGACGAAACAGTGATCTTAAAAGGGTTCGCGTTTTTTCGTTTGAGGTATGGAACTCTAAAAAGTAAAAAAAGGAACAGAGAACAGATTTAATACTTTCTTGCGAAATAGGCAATACGCATCAAAATCCATCCAGCAGTTGCTAGAACTATGTATTGAGCGATTTATCTAACAAACGAAGCCCGAAGAATTGCCAAACTTAAGTGGCATGTGGACAGGGCACATTGCTCGCAGAACAGATGGCCAATGGGGCCGCAAAGTGCTGGAGTGACGACCGCGAACCGGAAGACGTTGCGCTGGAAGGCCTCACACTAGGTGGACCGATGACCTGGTGAAGGTAGGCAGGGACCCGCTGGATGCGAGTCGCACGGGACCGGTCAATGTGGCGACACTTGGAGGAGGCCTACGCCCAGCAGTGGACGTCTTTCGGTTGAAATGATTATGATGATGATGACGCTGACAGACGACGCTGTTCCTAAATTTAAAAAGTAAATAAAATGTATACATAAAAAATACATGTCCAACGCTGCTGTACAAAAACAACATTCAAATCGATCAATCGAGCAATGTAAACCATTCACCGCAAATCCACCATGTAAATCCATTGCAATAACTCAATCATTTTATTGCAAACCTTTTTAGTGTTCAACAACTTTTATTTTTACTTCGGTGACATCAGTTTTTGATATGAATATTTTATTTCCTTTAGAGGAAGCTTGTCGTCCATGAATTTTTCGTGAATCTTATTAGAATTGGACCGTGTCGTGTGTCACCTTTTACGGGCATTTGATCTTTAAGTTCCAACCAGAGCTTTAAGTTTTCCTTATTTGTTTGGTTCGATTGCAACATTTGTTTTTACTTATCTTCTGAACGTACACCTTTAGTAGGCTTGGCAAGGTGCAACTTAGCCCTAAATTCCAATACTCGTACTTACAAATCGCAATCTTTGACAGATTGAGTCTCTAATTCATTACCTTTACTCCCAAAACGTCCATTAGTAACATTGACACGATACTTCCCATAATCTCACAGCACGATACTCAACTAACAAAGGCCACTAAACTCCCAACTGGTGTCAAAAATTGAACACAGTCCTACAATGCTAAACACTTGAAATCAAATTCCGGTGATCAAAGATCCACCACGATTTGTCTCCACACAATGCATGTGCAGCAGAGTTTTCTAAAGTAAATGACGAACACCTTCCCCTACAGTACCTTGGACATACTCTTCCAATCGCCCAGTACGATACTCATCAATCGAAAACCAACAATAAGAGATCGGTTAAAGTATAACAGACACCTATATCCAAACCGGTGTCAAAGATTAGAATAACACAATGCTACTTGCAAACTAAAACCAGATGACATAAAGACCAAATCACACTTTGCCTGCTCAGAATGTGTGCAACGTCAGAGGTGTTCAAAGTGAATGATAAACAAGAGGATCCTTTGTTAATAATGGCTTAGATGGAGTACTGGATAACCATGACACAACACCGCTAAAAGTGGAGAGATTTGGAAGAGACTACATTCGGTTACGTTTAAGAGCATCTGTGGTGGCCCTACTTACGAGCTGTTGGTCGTGGGTTTGCAACCAGGTCGACGTATTGCTTCGTATAATTTATTTCATCACCATTGCTCTCAAAAACGGTGAAGGCAAACTTCGTGAGGTAACCGGTATGTCCTGGAAACAAAAATTCGAAAACATGTGACCCTTACCAACCCGTACTGGCCGCGTCGTGGATTATAGCCCATTCCTTCTCATAGAGAGGAGGCCTGTGTCCCAGCAGTGGGAATATTATAGGCTGATTATGCTACATTTAGCATTATAAGTTAAGGCGTTGGCAAGGCTCGCCTAATCTCCCAGCCCGATAGTCAACTATCAAAGAACGGTCAACAATAACATACTCCTAAGTTCAAATAAATATAGCTGGACATTAACACACAGCGCCACCTAGTGCCACACTAAGCAAGGCTTGTGTCGTGGACACCAGATTGTCAAAGAATGACCAAAATCATACAATGCAAAATTACACATACAATCTAAAATCGGGTGACATAAGTCCACCAATCACACTTTGTCTTCACGGAATGTGTGCAGGGTCAAAGGTTTCCAAAGTGAATGACGTACAAGAGGAATCATTGTTAGTAACAGCTTTGATGGATATACGAGTTTCGCTTGAAGTGAAGCTGAACATGTGATAAGAAGGGATAAATCGCATGTAACTAAAAGAGTGATGAGTATAAATGTTGATGGTTGCAGAGGGAGAGGAAGACCAAAGAAACGATGGATGGATTGTGTGAAGAATGATATGAAAGATAAAGACGGGCCAAGTGCGAGTCTGACTCGCCCATGAAGGGTTCCGTAGCAGATTGAATGAAAGGTGAATTGCTGTTTACGATTTAAGACGTATTTAAAAAAAACTGCTTACTAGATCTCGTTCAAACCAATTTTCGGTGGAAGTTTACATGGTAATGTACAACATACATTTTTTTTAGTTTTATCATTCTCGTATTTTAGAAGTTACGGGGGGGGGGGGGGACACATTTTAGCACTTTGGAAGTGTCTCTTGCGCAAACTATTTAGTTTAGAAAAAAATGATGTCAGAAACCTAAATATCATTTTTGAAGACCTATCCATAGATACCCCACACGTATGGGTTTAACGAAATTTTTTATTTTTTTATTTTCAGTTCTAAGTATGGGGAAGCCCCAAAATTTATTGTTTTTTTTTTCTATTTTTGTGTGAAAATCTTAATGCGGTTCACAGAATACATCTACTTACCAAGTTTCAACAGCATAGTTCTTATAGTTTCGGAAAAAAGTGGCTGTGACATACCGACGGACAGACAGACAGACAGACATGACGAATCTATAAGGGTTTCGTTTTTGCCATTTGGCTACGGAACCCTAAAAAGGAGTAAATGATAGCGTGACGGTTCACAGAGGAGAATGGAAGAAAGAAACGTGTTACACCGACCTCAAGTAACATGAGACAAGGGAGGAAGATGATGATACTTGAAGTGAAGCTGGAACAGTAACTAAAGGCATTACATACAGGTCAAAAAAACATTTCAGGGGAAATTTTATATCGTCATCTACAGGTTTAAACAGCTAGGTATATATAGGATGTCACCGGACCACTCAAGCCTTATGTACCTCAAATAAGTAACTTTACTGAAAAATTACTGCTGGGAAACGATTTTTTTTTTGTGAAAAATCTCGTTTTACGGTACAACTCAATGTAACGCACTCAAAACTTTGTGCTGATGAATGAATTGAATAGTACAGGGGTCGTGAAGGTGTTTTCAGTAAAAATCTTACAACAAAAACAGGTATTTAAAAAAACGGGAATATGTTTGACCCCCAATCTCTGTGTGGGAAAAACCAATGGAAATCAACGTTCCTTTCGAGAAGATATAACTACAAACAACCTGACAACTGAAAGATAAGTACTTCCCTAAAAGTCGACGTTATTTCATTAGAGCAAGCCCACGACATTTATCTGTTCTCCTTCGATTTTGCTAATCTAAATTGTCTGAGTAAGAAATAACTATTTGTAGATTTTTTTTTCCGTGTTAAAGCGAAACTCGAACCCATGGCGAAGAACTACACTCTCTCGAAATATATTTACTAACAGATGTGTATTAAAAAGAGGTATGTAAGTAATGTACATTTAGATGTAGGATATAATCTCAAAGACTACTCATCCGATTTCCATAATACTTTCACTGTTTTCCACCACCATCATCTTCTACCAGCTTCCAGTCTAACCGATTACAGCGGAGTACCAGTAACTTACATGGAGTTCTGCCTATCTGACCGATATATTTCACAGCTTTCCAGCAATTCAAGAAATTCACACACCATGTGTGAATTTCTTGAATAGCACCATAGGATGATAGGATATATTTCATCGACACGGACGGATTCGCAATCATAAGCTAGTCGTAAATAAAAGTCAAAACCACATAACCTTGGCCTAAAACCCACCATGTCCAAAAACTCTTCAAACAGATCACTTACAACATGTACGCTCCTAATACCAGAAACAAACGTGATCTTTCATTCGCAGAAATCTTTATCTTTCATCTGTCAAAGCCTTCATGCGGACTCGGTGGGTTTTATCCCGAATATTCAATATCCCGGCTCTTTCCATTAGCGTTAGATTGATATGGAGTTGTGATCTATTGTCGGATTATATGTAATACCCTTTTTATTGTGCCTGTGTTATATGTAATTCGGTAGGATTAGGTTCGTGAGTTAGATATTGGGAACGTGTATTTACACATGTAATGAGTTTTGGGGTGATGCCCTTTTTTCATGTTGGTATTACCTTACTTAACCTTCCCTTGTTCAAGTAGTAATGAAAAGATAGCCAGTATACTAGGTTGATAGACGGCTTTACTTGGGCTGATATCAGAGTGTCCATCATCATTATCATCAGCCTACAGCAGTCCACTTCTGCACACAGCAACTCTCGTCCAGTTGCTGCTAGCCACCGTGCGAATATAACCGACTCTACCGATTCTGAGGGCTTCCCACCTTACATTTTACGATTCACGGTCTCCGCTCAAGACTACTCGTACATCTATTACGGTAACGGTTATCGGTTCTACGGCTAATATGACTGGCCCATTGCCACTTCAGCGTACTTATCCGGATTGGCATTTTGAATCATTTGCTTACACCACCATCCCGTATTGACCCTGTCTGGTTGATCAATCAACCAATCCTCACTCTTTCTGAAATTGCCTGAGCCCCAGACTCTCATGAAGGGAACAATATAAACTCATCATATACCTAGGCGTTTCTCAACAATTTTGTTTACATCCAGCCGGATGCAGCTGAACACCACAATCTTAAATGAAGCGACTTCCTATCTGACCTCCACAACCCAGTTACATTATAAACTGACCGCTGATTTTAAACCGACGATCTTATAAACCATACTTCTATTAGTTATTAAGATAAACTCGAAGCACTCATAGTTTAGTCTACAGCATAATTTAATCAATAACTAATAGCTTCTGTAGAGTATATGTTGGTTAGTAAGGCGTAATTTTTAGGCGGCCAAAAATAACCTAAGTCTGTTAGAATACCCGAGTTCGTGAATACCAAAGGTCGATGTATGTCTAGCTAAAGAGATTTAGGGCTGTCAAAGACATTTTGAAATATTTTTTAGACTTTTAAAGAGGCCATGATGGAGTTCTTTGTCCGTTCCTTTTCCTCATGAGGAGGTTTGAAACCGGCAGCTATGGTAAAAAAAATATGAGTATAGTGCATAGGCGTGAATATCAAACATTGACGACCCGAATGGCGCAGTGAGGCTGCCTTACGTTCTTAGGGTCCCGGGTTCGAATCCGGGTAGGAACAAATGTTTGTGTGATGAGCATGGACATTTGTTTCCGAGTCATGGATGTTTAAATGTATAATAAGTATGTATTAACAAACAAAAAGTATACATGAATGATTCTATGTAGTATATCAACTGTCTGGTGACCACGACACGGACGCTTAGTGTGGCACCAGATGGCGCTGTGTGTAATGTCCAGCGATATTTATTTATTTAAAATCTGCTTGTCACACACACAGGTATAAGCATCAGACACGATGATTAATAAACTATAATTATTCTCTTGCCCTTATTTATTCATTTGTGGTCAGCGCAGCATGTCTTCTCCTTCCATACTCCTCTATTACTCGTCATCTCATCAGACACCTCCTTTCTTGCCATATCCTTCTTTACACAGTCCATCCATCGTTTCTTTTGTCTCCCTCTACTCTTATACCTATCCACATTCATACTTAAAACTTTCCTCACAACAACACGGCCTATTACCTAAATGTTTTCTAAAAACCTATCAATAAGACTTTCGGAATTGCCTGACCTTGCAATGACGACCGAACCTATTGTTTTCTTTAAAACTCTACACTAAAACTGACAATATATTAAAATACACGTTTCCTCAAAAAAGACAAAGAACGAAGATCGTAAAATAAATCAAATGGAGTAGAATCTTTTAAGAATTAAGTCGTTATGTAAATACAACATTACTTTTAACGTTCATTCGCTATGTTGAGTATAGTATTAGAGAGAATAAAGTATTTTATTATGTGTTAAAGATTTAATCCAGTACGCAAAAACGTACCTACTATTAGTACCAATGTTTCTATGCTGCGTATCCCCTGGACCCTGGACAGCATATCGGACAAACGTCTCCATTCTACGAGAGCTCAATATCTCCTCACGGCTGTCATCCGAGTGCCTGCGCAGTCTTGGAATACTTCGGTCGTCACATTGCGAGAACAGACACGATGGCCTTCAAAAGCGCTATAGCGATGCTTAAATCTAACCATTCTTTTAAATAAACCTTGATCAGTTTTGCTACCCACTTGCTGCTACCAAAATCATCAAATCTGTTTACCAATGCATTTTTCATTATCCTTTCCATTATCGTGGGGAGACCAAAATTCAGTAGAATCTGCTTCACCTAAAACCAGTTAGAACCCTCAGAATAGTAGAGAGCAGGGTTGTTTAGTGTCTAGCCAGGAGTTGGTATAGGAATTCCCCAACAATTATTGCTTATTCAACAACAAGCATTTTAGAGAAATATATTCAAACTTAAAAGCTTCTCCCACGCCTACGATTTCGACGTATTATCGGCGCCGGCGCCACAGAAGTACGTCTAGAAGGGGTAGGCAGATATGTAAGTGTTGGCAATAAAGATTAGGAGTTTGGCAGGTTTCGGAATATATTGGAAGCATGTGATCTTGGCGTAGTTTCAGGGAATACCATTTTAGGAATGCTTTGCAAGTGGCATTAAAATTCCGTAGCGACTGTTTCTAAGTAATAACTGTTTATAAGTGTGATCTATATATTTCGATGCGCCATATTCACACCGGCTACTATACTGAAGACTAGGCTATAATAATATTGTGCATTCCAAGCCTTTTGTGGTTCATCTTTCATTTATTATTTCATTCTGCCAGCATGACTGCTAAGCACACTCTTCAATCGATATCAGTGCATCTTTTTTTACCATGATGACGCAAAAAAGGGTTATTATTTTAGCAGTCATGTTTTGTATTAACGTATGTTCCACTGTAGCGCCTAAATTATTCATCCGATTTTGATGAATAAGGTTGCAATACTTGCAATCGATTCGTTATTATGTCCACTGGTGACATGATTTAGGCTACATTTTAACCGACTTCAACTATAGGAAGAGTCAATTTTACCTCGTAAGCCCCGAATTTTATTAGAGCGTGATTTTTCAGAAGTCGGGTTTTTTTTGTTGTAGTAAGTATATGTGTATTACATTTACATCAAATCCCCTAATTGCCTAAGTTAGATCTAATGACACCCTTTCAGATAAAATAATATAAGAATATGATTAGACCACACATTCACTCAATATGTAAAATAATCGGGTACTTCTAAGATTGAAGGCAGATTAGATCCCGTTGAAGCTAGAAAATTATAAAATGTATGTAAATATGTTAATACATGCATGAGGAAGCTTATCTTGAATGGGAATGTTGTTTCAGTTTTTATAATGAAGGGTGCGAAGCTGAATTATTGCCGTAGACCAAGGGATTCGTGGGAAGCCACTTTCATTCACGAGTACGAATATTACCGACTAAACCAGATTTGTATTACACGGCTACAATACGAACAGTGGCAAGTGGCTCATCAATAAAAGTTCTCGACTGTACAGTGTACATACATAAAATGAATTTGGACTGAATTGTAGTTTTAAAAACATAATTATCAAAGACCGTGTCCTTTTGAGATACGGAACTCTAAAAAAACATCTCAATACATCGATCAAAATAACGTCTACCGTCAAGTCGAGAACCTAAATTCAATTTACTTTTGGACCTCTGTAGTAATGGAGACTCAACATTTTTAACAAAGTATTTAATTTTCTTGCCTGATGCTACAGATTTAGTAAGTACGTAAAATGTAGCGTACAGTTGAATCACTCTCAAACTAAAATATTTTTATGGCTAAAAATGAGCCTCTAAGGTTCAGGTTCACCGAAAAGATAACGGTCTGATTATCTACAAACAGCTGTCACTGTGACATGTTCCCATACAAAAATGTGTTTTAAACAGCTGTTTTTAGATAACCAGACCGTCATCTTTTTGGTGAACATGGACCTAAGAATTCGTTCTAACCCTAGAAACTTGATGTCAATAAGCCCGCTATGAGATGGGATATAAACATAAAGCGAAATGTGTGAGTGAGTACTGTTTGGTACACCTCTGCCAATCTCTACGGGGATTACAAGCGTGATGTTATAGATTTTCCAATAATAGGCAGGAATAAAGATTTGTACGAAATTGATGGCAGTAGGTTCGCTCCCTTATACATGGGACTTCGACACAACTGAAGAAATATGGATGTAGTAATGTACACGATGTACGTAAATTCTGGGCCAACTCAATTTAAATTGTCATCGAGACGCTACGTAGAATAAAACATTATTTTTGCTTAAAGAAAGAAAGAAAGAAAAAGCATTTATTAGCCCGATGGGACCAAAAAAAACATCATAAAAGACCCTTAAGGCGATTACATGAGCTAAACGCGAGTTTTATAATTAATAAAAGTATATGATTCAGTGCTATAAACAAATCCAGAAAAATATATGTTATTCTTCAGGATATATGCTAGCATGATAGTGTTTTGAAAACATATTTGAATTAATTTGACTCGATAAAAAAAATCACGAACTTCTCTCTAAAAATATCTTTCATACAAAAAAAAACCAACTAATATACATGCGATCAAACTGATTTTTTGGCAACAAATTCTACAAGCAATATATTAGCATGATAGTGTTTTAGTTTTATAATCCAATCAATAGTTTTTTTGGAAATCGATTGAAACCACTCATTTCGCGCTATTTGGCCCGCAGTGACTGACGTAACAACCGCTTTGTAGTGCAAGCTGATTAGAACTTTATTCTAACAGCATTTCAAACGAAGTTTGAACCACCACAAATAGAGTTGCTAACTTATCTCATCTAGTCGCCTTAACAAAACCTACAGACATCGCTGTCATTGCGTTTTTTTTTTGTTCTTGTCTAGACCATACCTGGGAACCTTCTAGTTACGGAGATATTGAGGGTCGAAGTTCCAACTTTTATCCAACAACAAGTTTGTAATATTATAACTTTATGATTAATACCACCATGCATTATTCAGTAGAATGTGTACAATGCGTTACTAACATTGAGTTTTACCGTAAAATATTTCACCCCAAAACAAAAAAGTAGTTTTCCAGCAAACAATTTTGCGCTTTTATTCAGTTTGTTGTACAGTATTATAGAGGAGCTCGTGCCTAAATAATAACAGCCGCTTGGGCTGATCTTTAGGTTAAGCCGTGCTTGCCTAGGTTGGTCTGTGGGTGGGTGACCACATCCTTACACACCTGGTTTCCACCGTGCCTCGGAAAGCACGTTAAGCTGTTGGTCCCGGCTTTCATTTGTCCATCTTTGGCAGTCGTTACAAGTAGTCAGTGGCCCAAAAAGTCAGACAACCAGTCTTACCAAGTGGTATCGTATCACCCAGTACAGGCAGTATAGGCAGTCGCTCTAAGTAAAATACAGGTATTCAGCTGCATCCGGTTAGACAAGAAGCCGACCTCAACATAGTTGGGAAAAGGCTCGGCAGATGATGATAATGTACAGAACGCTTGGTTGACGGCTTTGTGAAGAGTCTGTTTACACCCTGCACAAAATAATTCAACATAAATCCGAAATATTTTCACAGCACATCGCGTGAATATTGACAGGCAAAACTGTTCAAAAAACATAAATTGTTACAATTTTCGCTTCAACATTTCCATACAAATCGTGTGCAATGCATCTCTGATAGTTGTTTGACATGCAATCACTTTTGTTACGCTTTACTTGCTTATTGCTTGGTTGGTTTAAAAATAGATACCGAGTTTGAAATTTAAAATTAAAGCACCAAAAACATTAAGATTTGTAACACAGTGTAAATAATAGTACTTTTGCGAATTCACCCTTGTGACATGTAAAAATATCAATTTCTACTTGAATGCAATTGATGGTGCGAATTGCTCGAGTCAGAGGGGTTTTCGCCAGCAAGTTGGTCCTAGCTGGAGGTACGACCAGCAGTGGCGGGGGCCGTTGCCTCCACACATAATTGTCCGGTACGCATAAGTGCAACCGCTGCAACACTCTCGAGTTGTGCTCTATGCCTCGGAGCAGTCGTATATGTTTTGCGTCGCGACGCTTCTGTTCATTTTGTATGAAAGATACGTGGATAAGATGTTTGCGCCCGGTCTGCATCTTACGTCTTTTCTGTGTGTCCTGCGCCTAAGGATTGGATTTCCTAAAATTTTCCTGTGATAAGGCACAAGAGCGTGGAGCTTGGCACCAAGAAAGAGAGGCCTATACCCAGCAGTGGGTGAAGTCGGGCTCTGGATGATGATGATGAAGGTTGAACAGCACTCAGAATGAGTGTTCCTAAAAGATCGTCTGATTCCCAGTTCGGGAGTATTATTGGGTTTTTCCATCAGGAATTTCTCAGTAGCAGCTGTCTGGATTTGTGCTCGGTTGATGGCAATAGGCTCACCCGCTATTACATGCGTTTATTGCATGCAAGATCGTAAATTGATTTTACAAAACAAATATAGTAGCAGCATTAGACAAAAACCTGTAACCCAGAAACTGTCACTAACTTTAAACCGTCATATTATTTTCAGTATGTCACCAAACCAATAAAACTGTCGACGTTATTCAGCGCTCATACCTACCTATTGTATTAAATTTTCAATTAGCAGAAACTAGAAGTCACCGTTATTTCGGGCAGCGATGGCGCACGCTATGCGCTCTGGCTGTTAAGCTTTACGAGGCCATAAACCGTGGCTCCAGTTCGACATAGTATCTATATTAATGTCAAATTAATAACAGGCATTTTTGTTGGTTTAGAAATTATATGGTATCAAGCCTATTTTCGCACTGGGGTGGGTTTTATTGCATGGATATCTTGACAAACGACAGTGTGTGAAGCCATGTTTGATGAAGACATACTGTTGTGTTCTTTTACATCTCTTTCAGCCACTGTTGATTCTGGCTTTTAGGAGTTGGAATGGTTTGGGAATAGTGTGACGGGCTTGTACCATAAAATAATATCATTCAGCCGCCATTTCAGTACTTACCAGCTTTCTTTCCTGCCGCATCATCTTTCGCACAATCCATTCTTTTTTCTTAGCTACACTGTTGCTTCTTCTAAATTCACTTACAAAACAGTTTTCATACCAAGACGGGCAGCTGCTTATTAGCCAGTTCATCAGTGATACTTTCTACAATAGGTAATCATGCTTCTTGATTTACACTCTGTATTGCTAAATATAACGTATATAATAGGGAATTAAATATATCTGCAGCAATATTACCCAGTAATACAGGAACATCTCGTGATTCTGATTTGATTTAATTTTGACGAGCTGCAAAATTATTTTGTATTGCTCCATTTCTGTCTGCAGGGTTTAAATAAAGAAACCTAACATGAATGGGATGGCAGGGTCTATGGCCGCTGCCTTCGAACCTAGCCTGTCTGAGTCTCGGGCCCGCTTCGCTCGCTCTCTCCTCTTTCGCTCGCTTCGCTCTTATCCACATTTGATCCTTTAATTATTTGTATTATTCCAATTGGAAATATAATGGAAATATCAAACCCCCAACAGAATACATCGGAACCAGACACGTACTACCTCACTTACAATATACGATTCTCATTTCATAATAAAAGTTTCTTAGTATCACGGTATTAAGTCATAGTGTCCAGGAAACAGCCAATTACGCTGTAACCGTTGATTACGGTTGGTAATTTCACAATCAGTTCATTGATCTAGTCAGTCTACGACAGCGACTGTTGGAGCTAGAGAATTAGCAGTAATGGTTTATGCAGGATTTTGATACCCGGGGTAGAACTTTATCGTGAGATTGTGATTTCGGGCCTGTGGCCGTTTAGCTATGGGCTAGCTCGCCGTCCGTCTGTCTTATGACGACAACCCGTATCGCGGGCGCCAGAGTGTTCCACGCGCGCCTCAAAGATATGTCAGCAAAAAAGGAAGGGGTCCGCCAGGGCTGCGGGACTGTTCGAAAGAGATACCGCGGCCCTGGAACACAAAGGGCTAAGAAACGCTCAACCCAGAGCACGCGGGTCATTCGATGATCTCTCATCCGAAAAAAAAATTGTATGTGATTTCATAAGAAGAATATTCTTGAAATAATAAAGAATAGATAGCCACTTTTAAAGTTAACTTAAAACTATCACATTGGTCCCTGTAAGAAAGAAGAAAATCTTAAAGGACCTTTCAATCTTCTTCAAACGACCAATTCAAAGACAGGTGACACCCGCCAACCTGCTCTGGGTCCGCGTAGTGAATAACGGTTCACATCTTCTCCAAGAGAGGAAGTCCATAACCCATCACTCCGATCAGGGAACATTAGAGGCTGGATACGCTGTGTGCTTCTGATCATCACGCCAGGGCAGACCAAAACACTAATTCTCTATTTAACACTTTTCCCAGGATCATCATTCGCCTCCCGTATCCCAATTTATTTGGGTACGACGCAGCCTGTCTTCTTCCACACTTGTCTATTACTGATCAGCTCATCAGACAACTTCTTTCTTACCATATAACAGTCTATCCATCGTTTTTTGGTCTTCCTCGAATCTTATAACCATTTTATACACATTGATACTTATAACTTTCCTCACGACATTTTCTTCATATCTCCGCATCGCGAACCATAAAAACCATAGGAACCAGTACGCCAAAACCATTATACAACCTAAAATATTTTCGTTTTTATCAGAGGAATTGGCCCATTAATATAGAATAACGTTTAAACAGTTTTATAATATACGCAACACGGCTATGGCTAGTATTTTTTGCACCTGTTGCAGTTGATTTATTAGAGGAAACTAAAATATTAGAATGTTTAGTTACGGGCACGGCTCGTTAAACGAACGATATGTTGTGCTTTGTTGCTATTAATTTTAGGTACAGTTTTGCTTTTATAGTTTGATTAAGGCGATTGGAAAATCTGTATAGCTTACGTAAAGTTAGTATCTGCAGCTTATGTCCATAGTGAATGTGTTTTTGCAACCTTTTATAAATTCTGCTGATGACGCAAATATTTTCGTGTAACAATTATGTGTTTAGTTCTAAGTTACTAGAGTTTAAGTTAAATAATTTTGTCACTATGTAATTTTAAATATTAAACAAAAAACTACTGTCCTACATATAGCATTTTGTTAAAGCTCCTGTAGCCTGTGATACAGGTTTATCCTAGTACAGGCATTTTATACCTTCATTGTTTGGTTTTAGATTCATTTTCATATTGTATTTTACCTTTTGCGATTCTGAATAAGGATTTATTATTATTTATTATTAAGTATACTTTTTCTAAGAAATGCGTGAATGATCTAATGACTGCCTCAGTGAGCGGAATAGACTACCTAGACTAGAAGCTGACTCCATTTGGGAAAAGACAAGGCGATGATGATATCCGTAGTTTCTTATTTGAAAATTCTACGTTACTTAAGACTCCAAATTGCCAATATTTTTCAACTTTTCGTAAGTTGTTAAAAAGTGCACTACAGTTTCGAGGTTCCTGCCAAAATTGTAAAGAAGTGCACTTATGAAAAGTTGCAAAGTGTGAACCAAAGTGCCACTACGTATCGAAATGCAATAGACGAGAAGTAGCTAAAATTCTTCAAAAACTTTGGAAGTAAGTATCATAAGACCTAAAAGATAGCCAGGATTCTTCAAATTTTAAAACTTTTCTCAACATTGGAATAAAACTATCTTACACTTAAAGTACTTACGGGATTATATCCGTCACGAAAATCACGGACATAATCCCAGAAGTATTTTAAGTGTAGTGAAAAACCGTGAAAGTCTAAAACAGTGCAAAACTATCTTAATTTAGTTTTAGCTTCATGTGCCTAAGACGATTTCAACGGAAAAGGACCTACATTTTTGTAAGCTTTTCTGATCTGGCCTTAGTATTATTGGTCAAATCTTACAACTGAATTTCAAACCAGATCCTCACAAACGGTTTAAGTACCTGAAATTTCACACACACCGTTAGTTCTGGTGACAATACATTTTTATAACACATGCGACTTAATCCTGCAGCCAGGGTCGCCTCCTCACGAGAGAGCTCCTCAACGGTTAATATTAATAGCATGCACGGACACGAAATCTTGTTTACGCGTTCAGTGTTGATAGATAAACCTATTTTCCTTATTTTCATTTTAATAAAAGCTTGGGATTCCTTGCTACTTCGTTTTTTCATCAACTTTTCCATCATTGTTTTCGCTGAAGCATGAACACGACTAAATAAGTAAGTAATTATTAAACAAATCATCACAATAAATGTCGTACATACTTTATGTTAGGCTGTCACATCAACATTAAAATCAAATTTAAAGCTACAGAATTTAATCTTTAACGCTGGCCCTTTGCAAGGCCCAACTGTAACTAAAAATACAGCTAAACGAACAGACATATTCACTTCAGACAAATGAGCTATTATTAAGATGAATGATAGCAACTGTACTGTCTGTCAATTTTATATATGGATTCCGGGCTATACGAGTTATTTCTTGTATGTTTTTTTTTGTGTGTCCGGCGAGATCTTTGTTGGCAAAACATTTTAGGGTGAGCAGAATGGTAAGATATCAAACTAGATGGTAAAACGTATTACGAAATCATAAATAATTTGTTTAACTCAAACAAAATGTTCACCAATCGCAAACCGACGAATTATGTTTTCGCCGAATGAATTTAAATATTTTAGACGATTTATTTTTTGTCATTACCCTTTTGATGCTTTTACATATTTTTATTTATATTAACGCTTGAAATTAATAATAATACTCTAACGACAAAAAATATTTCTAAATTAGCCCTGAAAAAATGATTCAGGAATAATTAGAAATTAAATGAGTATTTCTGCAAAAATCCCGATAAAAAAGATTGCTCTCATAATTAGCGATAATAACCTATAATAACTTATGGTGAGCTAACCGTTTAAACGACATAAGTATTTAACTTTTCATGGTATTTAGTTTCTAATTTTAATAAATGTTGAAATAATTTGTTATGTAAATGGAAACATTTAGGCGCGATCTAAGATTGTAATTGAAGCGATGAATACGAATGACTGACCGTTAATAAGATAAACGATCACAAATGCCGGGAATATGAACTTTGGTCTTTAAGTAAATAAAAACTTTTTTTGTTTAGATAATCGGTTTAATTTTTAAATTAGGTGGGTATTTGTTGTTTATTGTTCGTTAAGGCTTTGGTCCAGGCTGTCATTTGTGGGCCCGCAAGGGCCGAAGCCTGCCGGGGTTGCGGGGATGTTCGAAAGAGCTACCGTGGCCCCGGAACGTACAGGGCGAGGAAAGAACATGGATGGTTTTTAGTCCGTAAAAGTCTGACACTCCCTCCCGCTCCGCCCAGAGTGGGAGGGCTAAAAAAAAGGCTGTCATTTGTAGATCTTTGAAAGTCGTTACAGGTAGTCAGTGAGCCAAAAAGTCTGACAACCAGTCTTACCAAGTGGTATCGTATTACCCAGTACTAACTGGGTCCTGGAGGTCAGATTGGCAGTTGCTCCATGTAAAATACTGGTATTCAGCTGCATCAGGTTACACTGGAAACCGACCCCAACATAGTTGGTGAACTACGCAGATGATGATTTTGAAAGCCCCATGTTATACGAGGCGAACCTGATGCTATTAACGGGGCACTAATCTAGTCTCCGTGGCAGCTATTGAGAAATTCCTGATAGAAGACCCAATAACACTTTACCCGACCTGGGAATCGTACGTCCTGAGTACGATTCCCAGGTCGGGTAAAGCATAGCAGTCGCGCTTCAGACCACTAGACCAACGAGGTATACTACGTCATCATCATCTGCCGAGCCTGGGTCGGCTTCCAGTCTAACCGGATGCAGCTGAATACCAGAATGACGGGGTAATACTATGTAATTATGTTAATAAATATTTAATGCAGTACTAAGGTAATCAGAACCATAAATAACTTATCATTTAATTAGAGCAAACCCAAATGCTGCTCCTGAATTTTCAACTTCAACAAACATTACTTTCACGTTCAGCAATGATACAATATTTACTGCCATTATAGCTACAACTGAATGGTAAATTGCCATTTTAAAATAAGATTATTTTTGAACGACGGCAACACATGAACGGATATTTTAACATTTTTCTCTTTATGCGTTCTATAAATTATAGCTAATAATGTACAACAATAAGAAACGGAAATGAACAATAAAAACTACTAAATGCTCGAAGATTTTTGTAGTAAGAAATTAAGAAAAAAACAATATGTGTCAAAGAAGCAGTGGTGGCCCAGTGGTGGCGGCCCCGACTTTCGAATAATAAGTCGTGAGTTCGAATAACTTCGAACACAGGCATGAAGGAATACTATTCTGCAGGGGCAGCGGGCCTGTTCGAAAGAGATAACGCGGCGTCAATTATATCGAAAGTGTCATTTTAAGCTTAGTTGTGAACCGTGAAAGCTTAAAACAGTGGTTGATATGTTTTTTCTATACAGAGAATCAATTTCAGTAGTTTTAATATTACAAAGATGGTATTGTCCATTTAACAAACTATGTTACCAGTTTTTTATTTAAAAAAGTGAAAAATAAAAACTTTTTTGCAAAAAATAAAACCGACTTCACACAAAAAAGTGAAAAATAACTTTAGCTTCTGAAGTCGGTGACCTTTGTTTGATTGATTTAATTTTTTTGTCACCGACTTCAGAAGCTAAAGTTATTTTTCACTTTTTTGTGTGAAGTCGGTTTTATTTTTTGCAAAAAAGTTTTTATTTTTCACTTTTTAGTGGTTCACAATATGTGCATACCCTTTCACAGCGTACCAGCGTGATTTTTTGTTATGAACTGGTGTAAACAATAGACAGACATGAGATTTCAGTAATCCCAGTAAGAGACACACATTTGCTACATTTAATGAGGAGTTCCGTTGCCTTTCTCCGAAGTTCTTCATCATCTATACCAAATTTAAATGGGATCACTGCGAGAAACTACTCTTTCAAAAACTACCCAAATCGCTTCTGGTGTGCCTATAAAATTTGAAGAGTTCTCTCTATTACTCCAGGATCCCATTATCAGGATCCTGACTTGATGATTATGGGGCCTTCTGGGAAGTATACCCTTTCAAACAATTAAAAAACAAATTCAGTCCAGTCATCTTCGAGTAATCGGGGAACATTGAATTGAGAACCTCCTCCTTTTTGAAGTCGGTTAATAACGACGTTATGGTACGTGACTCAAATATCCGGATAGCTTTTAAAACATTTGGCCGAGAATCGGTAATTTGCTTCTAAGAATTGAAGAGTTCCGTTCCTTTGTCATGGATCCCATAATCAGAACCTAACCAAATTCTCATCAAACTACCCTTGAAGTGCCCTAGCCAATAAAATAAAAAAAAAACTTATCCCCAATAAATGGAACTTAATACACGTAACTGTCGAAATCTGGGAATATTGTACACATCTGCGTACCCCCTCAGAGCATACAGGCGTGATGTTACGTCATGATGTTGTATAAACAATAAACATTCAAGCGATTGCAGCAGTTACTGCAGATTTGCCGTGTATATTTGAAGAGTTCCATTGTATATCTCCGAAGATCTGGATCAGATCTTCAGCAAATTAAAATATAACCACACGGGAAGCACCAGCTTTCAAATTAAAAAATAATCATCAAAATCGGTTCACCCAGTCGAAAGTACTGAGGTAACAAACACTGTCGAAATCTGGGTGTATTGTACACATCTGCGTCCCCCCTCGGAGCATTATGGGAAACTGGGTACACTTGATCCCCCCTTTTTATTTTGGTTCATAAAATTAGTTTTAAGCCCTACATTGCGGATGTGTTTGAGCCAAGATGCTGGGAAGTTCATAGCCCACGCTTCGAAAACAGTAAAACGGGATAGATCACTATTTGTAAAAAAAAATGGACTTTAAAGAAAAACACAGGTTTGCAACAAGTGTCCCCGTGTATGGGAGGCTTGATCCCGCACAAAGGGAGACTTGATACGGGAGGGTGATGAAGTCTCCCATATTTAAGAGATACTTGATATTTTCTAGGCGATCAAGTTAAATGAAACAGCAAATTCAATTCTTTAAATATAATTCTTTATAATAGAAAAATCCAGTATGAACTGAACATAACAATCAGTCTTGAACTGTTTAGGCCTTCGGGTAGGCAGTCTCAGTCTCGTTTAGGTAATCAGAATAATTAGTCTCAAATAGCTTCAGATATCTTAACTTACTAACAAAACTAGATTTATTACATGAACATCAGATTCAAAATGTAAGTACAAAAACAACTTCTTAAGGCGCTTAGACGAGCTAAATTAGCAACTCTATTTGTGGTGGTTCAAACTTCGTTTGAAATGCTGTTAGAATAAAGTTCTAATCAGCTTGCACTACAAAGTGGTTGTTACGTCAGCCACTGCGGGCCAAATAGCGCGAAATGAGTGGTTTCGATCGATTTACATTTAGAATTATTTGCCAAAAAATCAGAATGATCGCATGCATATTAGTATGTTTTTTATTGTTTGAAAGATATTTTTAGAGGTAAGTTCGTGATTTCTTTTTATTGAGCCAAATTAATTGTATTATGTTTTCAAAACAGTATCATGCTAGCATATATCCTGAAGAATATCATATATTTTTCTGGTCTTGTTTATAGCAGTGAATCATATACTTTTAGTAATTATAAAACTCGCGTTTAGCTCCTGTAATCGCCTTAAGCTGTAATAATAAAAAATATCAATTATATTATAATGTTAATAAGTTTCTAACTTTTTACGTCTCTTAAGTCTTCTCTTAAAGCTTATTATTGATTTGCTAGCAAACAAAACGACATCATAGACTGCGTTTTTTAATGTTTGGGGGTCAATTTTTTCCCTTTTTTTAGCACCCTGCTTCGTCTTAAGTATATATTCGCGGCATTTTTTGACCTGCAATAATAACGTTAATTGAAAACCTTGAGCGATATCATTTACAAATTTTAATAGTGATCATCACAATCCTCTACGGGAGACTTGATCCCGCTATGGGAGACTTGATCCGGGGGGATCAAGTCTCCCACAACGCTCTGTATCATCTCTCCCCAGTAACCGTTTTTTTTAAAAAAAAACCTCTTTCATAACAGTATTCACTTTAGCGCAATCATTGCACATAAAATAGCAGTTCTAATAATTTAATACTCAAACTCTAAAACATATTATTCGATTATTTTATAAACAAAAGTAAACTTACCAAAATATTGTTTCATTACACGAAAATCACTCACTGGTCACCATGACACAACCTGTCAGTTTTGACATTTGTGGTGTTTCCTAAAAGTCATACGGTACCATAGACAAACAGGATTGCTAGTTTTAAATAATCTAGCAAGCGTGGTTGGTTTATAAAATTAATGTACCATGTGTCCCAGAGGGATCAAGTGTACCCAGTCTCCCCTACAGGCGTGATATTACGTCATGATGTTGTATAAACAATAAACCTACAAGCGATAATAGCAATCACTGCAGATTTGCCGTACATTTTTGAAGAGTTCCATTGTATATCTCCGAAGACCAGCATCAGATCTTCAGCTAATTAAAATGGGACCACATGGGAAGCACCAGCTTTCAAATAAAAAAAGAATCATCAAAATCGGTTCACGCAGTCGAAAGTTATGAGGTAACAAACACAAAAAAAAAAAAAAAAAAAAAAAAAAAACATACAGACGAATTGATAACCTCCTCTTTTTGGAAGTCGGTTGAAAACACACTCGATCTTACTGTAGTCAATATCAGTAAAAAGTCTGTTCGCCCCTATAGGTGAAAAGGGCATAAAGATAAGAAAAATCATGACTACTGTAACCTGTAAAAACCCTCGTCATTGCTATCTCGACAGTACGAATACTGTGGAAAAACGAAACGATAGTGG
This sequence comes from Xestia ashworthii, assembly GCA_950022955.1. Classification (NCBI taxonomy): domain Eukaryota; kingdom Metazoa; phylum Arthropoda; class Insecta; order Lepidoptera; family Noctuidae; genus Xestia; species Xestia ashworthii. The sequence continues at coordinate 3,567,945 of OX465572.1, forward strand.
TAGGACAAGGCGTAGAGAGCAAATGGATTAATAACCTGTGACAAACTAAAGAAGACTAAGTGAGAGAATAGGGTCGTTAACACATCAATCAATTGACATCCTTTTTAAGAGCATTCAAAACGCGGTTCTCTCATAGATTTTGTATGGCAATAGCACGCTGTGACGTCACTGTTTAGTCAACTCAATGACTCAACTATTAAAAATTGAATTTGGCAATGAATTCAAAATAAATCGGGTTCCACAGTATTTTTTTAGAGATTGATGTCTTGGAATTATTGTTATATGGTGTCAACTACCCTTTTTACACAAACGTCAATTCGATCCAATTGGGACGGTATATAATAACAGCGGAGAGACGAGGCAATGCCAGTAGTCGCTTGAAAAAAGCTTCACAAGTTTGAGTGGATGACTTGAATTCGTTTTTAAGTCCCCACCACGGACTCGAGCAGTATGCACAATATCATACATTACTAATGTCTAAGTGTACGTTAAAACCCGCACTGTGCATCTAGCACGGAACGGGTGTCCGCTTTGGCAGTCCGGTAAATTATGCTTAGACAACCCGCTGCATGCGCCTGCGTCATTAAACACGGCTCATACTATTTTCCAATTAAGATAAGCGTGCGTGCCTGAGAACCAGCACCCGCGTTTGTTTTTGCGTACGCCCTAAAGATTCACAGCTAAAGTTTCATATCATCGCTAGCTTTTCTAATAAATTTGAGATTTTGTTAGCCGGATTCAACGGCAAAATGACCACTCCATTTTCTTTCTCCTCTCTCCGTGTCAAAACTACACCCATAGCGCGGGTGTACGATAGTGATAACAAGTTTCGCCCGTTTTATATACGCGTAAGTACGGATCGCTATGATTAAGTGTGGCGGGGTGTACTTGAGTAAACAGCTTTGGTGAAGTGTTCCTTTTTACCAAATTGGATGCGGGATTGTAAAGTTTGTTGCGCGTTCTTTTTATAGGGATAGCCTTTTAAGTTCTGGACTTGAAGTGAGTAGAAAACGGTTGGACAAATGGAATTTTCAGTACTAGCATGAAAAATAAAACTTCAACATTCATATTGTTTAATCTAAAAGGAACCGGCCAAGAGCAAGTCGAACTCGCACATGAGGGGTACCATCGTAGTTCCGAGACCCCTTAAATTTTTAATTTATTATTTGCTGTTCCATATGGGGGTCTAGACCATAACCCGGTCAGCCGCTTGCACGATGACCGCTAGGCAAAATCTTCACACGATGGTTGCCTCCACAACCCAGTTGGTACTGGGATACCCCTTGGTAAAACTGGTTGTCAGACTTTTTGGGCCACTGACTACCTGTAATGTTAACGACTATCAAAGATCTACAAATGAAGGCCGAGACCAACTGCTTAACGTGCTTTCCGAGGCACGGAGGAAACTCGGTATGTAATGGGTGAACACTCATCCACAGACCAACCTAGGCAAGCACGGCTTAACCTAAAGATTGACCCAAGAGGCTGTTATTGTTTAGCAACGAGCTCCTGCTCCTGTAACGACTTTTAAAAAACTATAAATCATTCGGCAATTCCGAATCAACCAATGATGCCCAAAAATTCCGAATCAACCAAAGATGCCCAAAAATTCCGAATCAACCAAAGATGCCCAAAAATTCTCGCTTTCCACCGTTGCACAAAAACAAAAGCTGGTAGCATCAGATAGTGTCTATCAAGGGGATTGATTTTGTTCGCACTCAACTGCCCCGGTATTGACAGGACTGCTTTTTGTGCAATTTTTTTATTTGAACGAACACTTATCTTTGTTAAGGGGATCGCAGAAATCATTAGAGTACGGGAGTATGATAGAAAATGTAAACAGAGATCGTAAGTATTTATTTCACCGACGATATGAAAATGTCGCGTTTTTTGATTGGCGTTATTTATTTTTTATTTAAAAATCTGGAGTCAGTGTGCGTTGTTGTTTAACACAAACCACGCTTTTATAAAGGGTGTTAAACACCTCTTATCGATACAGAAAGGCACTTGTTCTCCCTGTCAAAGCGATATTTTTTTTGTTCTACATCATACCTGAGAACCTTCTAGTTACGGAGTTGTTGGGGGTCAAAGTTCGAACTTTTTGAAAAGTTTTTTTTTTTAATGCAAGTTTTAATTGTAAGATTTTTACTTTAAACACCTCTACAACCCCCGTACCATCCATTCATCCATCAGCACAATGTTTGAAGTGCGTTACATTGAGTTCTACCACAAAACATGATTTTTCACCCCAAAAAATAAAGTCGTTTCTTAGCAATCCTTTTTGCGTAAAGTTACTTATTTTGATGTACTGAATGTTTGGCTGACGGCTGCGTTATGAGGTTGTTTACACTCTGTATTAAACCGAATATAGCTAAAATTACGCGACTCACATAATAACCCTCGTTTGGGTTGCCTAGCCGTAACCTTATTAAGTGGCCACTAATTTATCTACTTATAATGTCCATCATTTAATAGTCATCTCATCATATGCCTAGCCTATTTTCAACCATGTTGAATACGGTTAGACTGGAAGCATATATGCAACTGAATACCAGTATTTTACATGGAGCGACTGCCTATTTGATCTCCACAACCTAGTAAATACTTGGAGATACGATACCACTTGGTGAGACTGGTTGTCAGACTTTTTGAGCCACTGACTTCCTGTAACGATTGTCAAAGATGGACACAGCTTAACGTGCTTTCCGAGGCACGGAGGAAACTCGGTATGTAAGGGTGGTCACCCATCCACAGACTAACCTAGGCAAGCACAACTTAACCTAAAGATCGACCCGAGCGGCTGTTATTATTTTTCCATGAGCTCCTCTATAATAGTAAAATACGCATCCCTCTTAGAATTTATTTATTTTATTTTGCAAACAATATAATGTTAAGAGTAAGAGCGGAGTCACCTAACACAACACAAGCATCTCCTACTTTAAAAGGTGATCTCAAAATCATGTTTTTTCATCTTTAAGTAATTCAAAATAAACATTTTGTTTATTTTAGCGAATGTATTTTAATGGGGAAGAAAACTGTCAAATAGTTCCACGTAGAGGGCGCTGACTGTTTGTTACAAACAAACTGTCATTATAAGTCCATAGAAATTAAAGAATATCTTATTGTTTTGTGATTTTTTTCAATATTAAGGGTCGTTTTGTAGCCTTTGGATGCAAAGAAATAGGCGTTGTCACATTTCCAAGAAATTTCGCATGAAAAAAAGTGGGAAAAGGCACTGAAACTAAAAAATGATGTGGAGCTATAATAGCATCACGACACAACACCTCTTCTGGCAATTTTATCTGGGATTCAAGACTGTTACACACACTATCGAAGTTGAAATTTATTTCGTACCTAAGCTTCCAACCTCTGAAGAAACAATCAAATGGGTTCTTTTAAAAAAACTTACATTAAGTAACATGTAACCAATGATCACCTTAGTTCGTTTATCATTAGATCATTAAAAGCAAAAAGTAAGTGACTGAAGTTTATTTTACAACTTATAGAACTATAATATTGCCCAGTAAACAGCTTAAAGTCAATAAAATGTTAAGGCGCTACCCCAAGCAAAAGCCGTTTTTTGTGCAGTTTTTTGGAGCCAACTCCTCTTTATCCAAAAGAAATACCAAGTAATAAAAATACATTAAATTTCTACATATTCTTAGACTGCAAAGTGGTAGTTTTATTTTTTATTTTAAGTCTCATAATGTGTAATAAATCCCCTCACTATGAAACCACAAAAATGAGAAAAAAATATTTATAACATGCTTCTTCTCGTAAAGTTAACATTATTTTGATTTGCTTCTTTACTAATGGATAGACAATTTAATAATGAACATAATGCTAGTTTTTTTTTTTTTCAAAAGACGGAAATTTGATTTTATAAAGAATAAAAATCACTAATTTCGCACTATTCGACCCGCAGTGACTGACGTAAAAACCACTTTGTAGTGCAAGCTGATTAGAACTTTATTCTAATAGTATTTCAAACGAAGTTTGAATCACCACAAATAGAGTTGCTAATTTTGCCTGGGGTAGCGCCTTAAATATAATGTTTCATCGACAAGCTCCGCTTTCTTTCCTTGTTGCGTTGCTTTTTGTTTTTTCCCTTCGACTGGGTGATACGACACGTAGCATACTTTGTGCAGCACCACAAATTAAGCAAAAAAACACGCACAGGTTTATGTCAAAAACTTTTGACAGGTAACAAACTATCAGCGCCACCTTGCAGCATAATTTACGGGAAACAACCCCATTGGGGTTTATTTCGGTAGTGCGATGACATTTATTCTAGGAACTTAACTGTTCTACCACATCACGTATACAGTTACATTAGTTAGTCATACACAGAGGAGTTGCTAATCGAACAGTCTCAACCAAGCTGCACTAATCAGACGTACACCACGTTTAATTGGTCGTACCAGTAGCCGTTCATGTATGCCTGGTACATGTGTTATTATCTCGCTTTGGTTTTAGTATGTTAGTTGCAAGAGGAGCTCGTGGCCTAGATCTTTAGGTTAAGCCGTGCTTGCCTAGGTTGGTCTGTGGATGGGTGACCACCCATTACATACCGAGTTTTTTCCGCGCCGCTAAAAGCACGTTAAGCTGTTGGTTCCGGTTGTCATTTGTAGATCTTAGACAGTCTTTACAGGCAGTCTATGGCCAGTCTTACCAAGAGATATCGTATTACCCGATACTAATTGGGTTGTGGAGGTCAGATAGGCAGTCGATCCATGTAAAATACAGGTATTCAGCTGCATCCGGTAGGACTGGAAGACGACCCCAACATATTTGGGAAAAGGCTAGGCAGATGTTAATTCCAAGAGCTGGTTCCAGGTCGCTAAGTTCTTTTTTTCCTATGTCATGTCGGTTATTTTTGTATTTATGTTTCGGTCAGAAATCTGCCACATAGACACCGTTATCAGTGGCTTCGGACAGAACCCTAATCACGTATAAAAATACAGTAATTGTTAGCAATACACAAAGGAGGAAGCCTGTTTGATTGGTCGTACCAGTTAGCCGTTCATGTATGCCTGGTACATGTGTTATTCTGGGTCTTGAGTTTCGCAACGTTACAGTAGTGTAAAGTTAAAAGATACTCCTTTGTAGGTTTAAGGCGGTCAATTCACGCCGAGACGCGACACCACGCGACGCTGCGCTGTGCGCAAATTTTAATAGAGCGACTCAAAATATAACTTTACTAGCGGACATCACACGGTTTCACCCGCATAGTTCCCGTTCCCGTGGAAGTAGGGGGATTAAATACTCGTATATCCTATGTTACTCGCTGATAATGTAGCTATCCATTGCTGAAAGAATTTGTCAAATCAGTCCCAGTAGTTTTTCTAAGTTATTCTTTACATACAAAAAAACAAATATTTCCTCTTTATAATATTAGTATAGAATAATGGATTTACTACATGAAAAGATAAACATTTCAATGCGAACCGTGTCGCGGCGCAGCGCGAAATCACTTCCAGTAATGTCGCGCCGCGCCGCGTCGCGTCGTGTCTCGTCTCGGTGTAAAGGAAGTTGAAGTAAGCTCACCGCCAAACTTCACGAAAGTATGAAGATAAACAAAACTACTTTCCTCATACGTAAAAGATCAATCAATTTGATGGACGGTATCTGATATTTTCACTATTTGTTTTTCCACGCTTGCAATCATTTTTACGTGATAAGCTTCATAGATTGTCGATTTCATTCCAGCATTCCCATCAGCCGTCGAGAAAAGATAATCATTTAATTCGTCCAAATGTTTGTTAAATTAAAACCTTGATCCGACAAATTGGGGCAAAAAGTTTTTAATGTGGACGTTGTGGAGTTGGATTTTAAAGTAACTTTTCAATTTGGTCGAGAGGCCAGAAAGTTTTACTCCCAAAGTAAGCCTAAAACGGCTTCTTTTTATTGGCTTTTCATTCACTTTCTTTGTTAAGGATTAGGTTTTTATAACAGATTTTTTATCGTTCTGGGGCCTGAACTGACTGACTGCTTAAAATGCCTACTGTCTTTTATAAACATAGATTTGTATTTATATTCTGTCAATTCGGAGGATCTCGTGGCTAAAATAATAACAGCCGCTCGGGTCGATCTTTAGGTAAAAGCCGTAAGCCGTACTTGCCTAGGTTGGTCTGTAGATGGGTGACCATTTCCCTCCGTGCCTCAAAAAGCACGTTACGCTGTTGGTCCCGGCTGACATTTGTAGATCTTTGACAGTCGTTATAGGTACTCGAGGTGTCTCCAATTACTGATAAGCTGTCTTACCAAGGGGGATCCTAATACGAAGTACTAACTGGTTTGTGGAGGTGGTCAGACAAAATACTGATATTCAGCTGCATCCGGTTAGACTGGAAGCCGACCCCAACATAGTTGGGAAAAGGCTAGGCTGATGATTTGACAATTTTTTCCTCTCTGGATCAGGAAGATAGTATTTTTTTACATGCCCACACAATCCAGAATAAATATTAACTTATTATACACTGTTTACATTCAGCTAACACACTTTGATCACTACACATCTCAATACAGGATGATATCTTACGTAGTACAAAGGGGTTTGATCTTTTTGGCCGGATTTTTTGCGCCGTTTTGGTTTGCGTGTTTGATCATCAAATCAAAGTTGTGTTGTAGATTCCATCAGTGAATGGACTTAAACTTATTAATTAGCTAATATCTCGGAAACGTGACACTTTAGAACATTTTGTCTCTTACAAAACTTGTTTGTGTTGATACCAGCTATCTATTAACAGCTATCTATTATTAAAAAAACAAAATGGCGGAAAAATATCCGGCCACGCTTCATACAAAAATATTCCAAGCCCTTTGATTTGAAGCAATAGAGGTCATTTGAAGTAATACAGAGTGTCGTAATTGTAAGACAAATGTCACTGAGGCTAGGGGTAGGGCGAGATGTAAGTAGATGAATAAATGATTAGTCGTTAACCTGAGCTGGTGTTTGATTGACATACAAGTTTTACATAGGGCACAGATTTGAAGCGAATTCCAATAACAAAATTGCAAATGAACGTAGAAGTGAAAAGCTAGCTCGTCATCTACAATAGGAGTAGACGACAAAAATAATAATAAACTATTTTTTTTTGTCCACCCTATTTTAAATATTGACAAAGATAAAACGCAACATAACTCGGAAGTGGGGGCTCGTGACGTCATAACGGACTAAAAATTATAGCACGGCGTGACGTATTGAGACTTTTAAAAGCGTCATATCTTCGTCAATTTTGATATACGTAACAAAAGAAAAAATACGGGTCAATTTTTTTTTGATAATCTAACTGACGGACTAATTAGATTTTTTCAGGACACAAGTCAGTTTCGTCTGGAAAATCACAATAACACTTTGCCCTGCCTGGGAATCGAACCTAGGACCACATACTCAACCGTCGTGCTTGCGACTACTAAGCCAATGAGGCAGTCAACCCAGATTTTAGTTTAGGAAGTATACTTTTGGATCATCTTTTTTCCCTATCCATATAAAATTGTTCAGTTTCTTTTAAAACCAAATATAGTTCAAATATCCGGACAAACCCAGATTGATGGTAAACCTATCTACATAAGGCACGATTCAATAGAGTTATTTACGAAAGAGCGATACACTATATTTATGTACGCTTGAGAAATATTCACTTTAGTACATGGAATGTTTCGGCTTGTTGCTTTATGATCCTGTGCAAGATTTGAAAGTGAATAAGGAATTTGCTGTTCGGGTAACATCGATTTAGATCGGTGAAGGGGTCTATTAGCTAGTTACTTGGTTAATCAAACAAGCATTACAATCTTAAGGTTGGCAGTTTAACTGGTTTAATGATGAGAAACGACAGACACAGTTCAAACTCAAACTCAAAGCATTTATTTCAATTAAACCATTACGGCACTTTTGAATGTCAAAAAAACAAAACAAGCGAAGCTATAGTCACGAGGCATAATAACTTGAGAAAGTACTGTAGTGGCACATTCCAAAGCCTAGATCTCTATTATTCTCTATGAAAAAGAATGGGCAAGAAACTCCATGGACACTCTTTTAAATTAAAACACATCTTTTGTGTCCACAAATTCGGAGAAACACAGACTGATAACTCAAACCCGTACAGGCTTAATTTCAGTTCTAATCAAAGACAGTGAACCACAATCTTCATAACCCATCGAACACTTAGAAAACATAATTCGGGACACCGCAGTGATCCCAAACAAGACATCTTGACCCGTAGTTTGTGCCCCAAACCTCATTAAAACTTGCCTCAGTATACGTACCCCCGTAATCCTGCGGTGATACATTAAAGGGTCCTCGTGCGTATTATCCCTTAAATTACTTTAGCTATGTTGACTTTTTTGGTAAAGTGAATTTATAAGTCAGAATTGTGACGTGGTATAATATTGTCAAAAGTTAATTACCTGATGAACATTTTACAAGAAATAATTTGGGTAGCAAGGTAAAATATGCGCTTGAGTTGAGTGAGACTGCATTTTGTGCGTACTCCGTGTCTATTTAGAAGTTTTACACTTTGAAGAGGGTACAAAAAAAGAAAATAGCTATTCATCAACCATGCACTTTAGTAGGACAGTGTATCGAAAAGAATGGATATAGTTTAGGATGTGGTATACACGGTGTCAACGGTGAAACTTTTTTTCTGGGGTGAAAACTCATGTTTTGAGGTAGAACTCAATGTAACGAACCCAAAACTTCGCGCTGATGGATGGATTGAATAGTACGGGGGTCGTAAAACTGTTTAAAGTACAAATCTTACAATACAAACTAACTTGTGTTTAAGAAAATTGAAACATGCACCTTCTGCCATAATCTATGGTGTTCAAAATTAAAATCAAAATCAAAGCATTTATTTCAAGTAGGCCAGTTATAGGCACTTTTGAATTGTCGAAACAAAGACTAACATTAAATGTAGCTATAGTCCCAGTCATAATACATAAAAACTGCGAAAGTACTGTAGTTGCACATTCCCCAGCGTAGATCTATATGGAGAAGAACGGGCAAGAAACTCCATGGACACTCTTTTAAAAACGGTGTAAATTGTCTTGGTTTACTTTCCAACCCTGAATTCTGGGAAAATTATTTACCGGCAATATTCAGGCAAAAGTTTCATGAGATACAGTATTCGAGAATAACTTCCAGTGATGAAGTACACAAAAATGTTACGGTTTTAGTAACTGGGAGGTCTGGTATATGTGGGCCTTTTTATTATGACAAAACTTTACACTGTAACTGTCTTATTGCGATTTCGTTAGCGTGCGTCGGGGATTAAATAATTTATGTCAATCCAAATTGTAAACCGTTTCTGTGCCAAATATCATTGAAAACCGTTCAGACGTTTTTGCGTGATTGAGTAACAAACATACAACGGGACTCTATTGCTAAAGCCCAGCTGTTCGCCTGTCCGTTCGCCTGTCGAAGTGTGTGTTATTATTCCTGCTCTAACAAAAATTAACAAAAATAAAAATAAAATAAAAAATATGTATATCAGCTTTAATTATCAGTCTGTGTTTCTCTGATCATTTTTCGAAGATTTTTCATCTCCGGGGTTATAGGGCGCAGACGACAAAAAGATAATAATGTACTAAAACTTAAATGAAAAATTAAAATTAAATTTAATTTAATTTAATTTATCAATTCGGTTTACATCAAGTGTTTATCTTTTACAATCTAATGCATTTTTAATTTTTGGATTCGTTATCAATTTTACACATTTTAAATTATATCTAATTTTTACTTTATTTATTTAATTTTACCCACGTTATTAATTTTACACATTCCACCTTTTTTAGTTTTTGTTATTGTTTCTTATTGCATGTCATCAAATTTATTTTTGTTACCTATTCTATTTAATACAATTTCCGATATCATCATTTGTGCTTTTTATCATTATTGCCTTTTTAATATATTTTTTTTATTATTATTATTAATGGGCACGGTATTTTATTAATATGCAACTCTGCCAATGTTATTAATTTTATGAATTCCATAATTTTATTGTTTAGTGATGTATCAGTTTTAATCAATTTTACAAATTAGGTATATCAAGTATATCATTAACACAATGTCATGCATTTTTTAATATAAGCATTTTTTATCTAAATATTAAATTATTTCCATATTTTTGCTATTTATAATATGTCTTTTTGCTCTTTTTTTATAAATTGTTTTTATAACACAACACTGACACTGTAACTGTAAGACACTGTTTTTATAATTATTTTACGTTATGTTTTTTTTTTTCCAATGTTATTTATTTTAAACATTCCATCATTTTTTACTTTTTGTTATTTTTAATGTGTTTATGTAACATAATAACATTATAGTGTTAGTTGATATTTGTGCAAAAATTTTTAGAGTTTATTATGTGTTTGTTTATGTGGTCGAGCGTATGGCACTCGTGGGCTGCAGCTGAAAATCAGCGTCAGGTGGCACACCTTGTGTTGCCATCTGACATTATGCTGAGCTGAGGCCCTTTTGGCATTATAAGCTGTTTGTTTATGTATTATGTAAAATGTTATTGGTATTTTAATGCCAAATAAACACAATTTTCTTTCTTTTCTTTCTAAAACAAATTTAAAAAACCCATGATACACTGTACTAAAAATTAAATAAAAGCTTAATGAAAAATTAAAATTAAATTTAAAAAAATTAAAAAACTCATGACACACTGTACTAAAAATTAAATAGAAAATAATTCGTTAATTCGCCATTTTGTTGTGGCGGCCATCTTTTTTTTAATTTATCATAGTGTATAGTATTCTACTAGCCAAGCCCTTTTATTTGATACCCAAATTGAGGGAGTTGCTGAATAAATATATATGTTATCCGCCATTTAGTGGCGGCAGCCATCTTGGAAATATTTTACAAAATCCTAATTGGTTCATCCTTTCGGGAGCTACGATGCCACAGACAGACACACACACACGTCAAACTTATGACACCCCGCGCGTCGTTGCGTCGGGGGTTAAATACAAAAAATGTGTTTTACGGAACCCATAGCGTGCGACAGTGCGAGTCAGACTATCGTTTGGTTTTTAATAACTTCACTATATTTCAATCTCATAAGACGGCACTTGATAGAGATACAGCCACTTTACAAACAGACAGCCTGTCTGAGCACAACAATTTACTCCAGCCTCGAGGGCTACCCTTTGTCTCAAAAACGTTTAAATGTACGATTATTACATTCCTTGTAATACCCAGTAACCCTATTCACGTTAAGAGAAATCTTAATGGCATTTCAGTTTCGTACAGATTCGAGATATCTTTTATCTTTTTGTAAGAAAGGTGCCAAATGGGTTATTCAATTTGATACAATTGTCTGAAATCTATCTACAATATCTCTGGTGGAAAATTAAGGGAATAATTTTAAGAGTTAGCTTCGTTGAAGAATTGTTATCCTCGCAGGATTAGGTAAAGGTGTACATAAGAGTACGCCCATAAAGAGCGAGCCTATTAACATCAACCAGGCACGAGTTCTGACGTCCAGAAAATCCCAATTCAACCTGAGAATTGAACCCAGAACATCATGCTGAGCAGTCGTGCTTGCGACCACTTAAGGGGGAAGCGTCATGGTAGCCCGCGAAATTCAAATTTTCTTACGTTTTTTGGAACTTGCAGGCCAGTGGCAGGTTGTATGAAGTTAAAAATATCGTTCGCGACTGTAAGACGCATGTAGTTACAGAATTATGATCATCGAAATCATCAATACCAAGCTCACATAAGTATAGGAACGACTTTAACCTTGCAAAAATCGTTCATCGACTTATATGAACTTAGAGGGCTGTACTGATGATTTTAATGGTTATAATTCTGTAACTACATACATTTTACAGTCGCGAATCTTCTCAGCTTCATACAACCTGCTACTGGCCTGCAAATTGCAAAAAACGAAACAAAAATTAAGTTTTGCAGGCTACCCTGACGCTTTCACCTTAATCAACGAGGCGGTCGTGTCCGATCCATGTTACTCTTTCAACTAAAGGCGACTACAGGAGATCGCGAGTTTTATAACGCCTGAAAGTATATGATTCACTGCAATAAAAAAGACCACAAAAATATATGATATTCTTCAGGATGCTAGTATAATTCATTAAATGTCAGCGAAGTAGACACAATAGTTAAACAATGGCGTCTGACCGTTACGGTCAAGCAGATCAAGGGATAATAGTTGTCTTTTTTAAACCGTCACGATCAGAACACATTATACTCGTAAAACATATGAAAACGGGTATTTATCGGTAAATTCGGGATAAATACCCGTTTTCATATGTTTTATATGGGATAATAGTGTTTTGAAAACACTATACAATTGAATTTTCTCGATACTCAAAAAATCACGAACTTTTCTACACTATAATATATAATATAACTTTGTTTGTTTGTTTGTTTGGTTGTAATGAATAGGCTTAAAAACTACTGGACCGTTTTTAAAAATTCTTTCACCATTCGAAAGCTACATTATCCACGAGTAACATAGGATATATTTTATCCCCGTACTCCCACGGGAACGGGAACTATGCGGGTGAAACCGCGGGACGTCCGCTAGTCTCTAATAAAAAGAAAAAAATAACAAGTAAAAACCATACTACAATAAATGCGATCATTCTGACCTTTTGGCAAATAATTTTACAAGCAAAATATTAGCATCATAGTGTTTTATTTATTTACTTAGTCCAATCAATAGATTTTTTGTAAATCGATCGAAACCACAAATTTCCCACTATTTAGCCCGCAGTGACTGACGTAACAACCACTTTGTAATGCAAGCTGATTAGAACTTTATTCTCACAGTATTTCAAACGAAGTTTGAACCACTACAAATAGAGTTGCTAATTTGGCTCCTGTAGTCCCCACTTAATTCTCTTAAAAAAAAATGGTAATCCTTAATATTGAAGTGAAACTTCTAATGCGACTTCCAACAAGGTTGCGTTAAACGTTTAACGCTACCAAGGAGCCATTTTTCCCCCCATTTTTTTTTACACTATACGTTGTCAGTTAAACCCATCAAACCCCGTAAATTATTATAACCGAGGTTTTCCTCAGAGCGCACCTATTTCTAAGCGCAACTAAATCATTCCTCGGAGCGCAACCCAACAGCGATGAAAAACAACTGAAACATCTGATGGGGCGTAAAAACAACCCTAGCCACCATGACAGCCAGAAATGGATGGAAAAATACACACAATCGGGTTTTTTTTGTTCGTTTATTAATAACCGGTGAAATGTTTACTTACTGGATATGTGAGTGAGTGGTTTTGACAGTTAGATTGTGTGTAGAATACATATTTGACTGTTTTTTATTGCTGTCTATACAAGCTTTGTATGTATCCGTTTAGAAATGAATATTCCATTTTTCAAGCACTTCCTGGAATTGAATGATATTGCAGTAAAGAGCTGATACTTCCTGAAATTGATTTAAATATTATTAGCATAGGCATAATCAGCCTATAATTTTCCCACTGCTGGGACTCACGGCCTCCTCTCTATGAGGAATGGGCTATAATCTACCACGCGATCCCAGTGCGGGTTGGTAGATGTCACATGCCTCCGATTTCTTTTCTGTGTCTTGGACATACCGGTTTCCTCACGATGTTTTCCTTCACCGTTTAGGGAGCAGCGGTGATGAAATAAATTACACAAAGTAATGTGCTTGCCTGGGTTCGAAAGCACGACATAATATCCGTAAGCCGGGGCCGTCCCCGTGGACGATACCCAGACCTAAAAATATTTACCATCCACCCGCAGTCTCCAAACATCTCGCGATCGCAACAGCAACAGCGTCGAAATAATTATGGGAAGTTAAAAATAATAATGACTTTTTTTTTCGTATGGGTAATCATTAAATGACCCCTCCCACTCTGGGCGGTGCGGGAGGGAGTGTCAGACTTTTACTGATTAAAAACCATCCATGTTCCTTCCTCGCCCTTAACGTTCCGGGGCAGCGGTATCTCTTTCGAACAGTCCCGCCGCCCCGACAGGCTTCGGCCCTTCCTTTATGCTGACATCTCTTTGAGTCGCGCGTGGAACACGAACGCACCGTCGACACGGCCTGTTGTCATAAGATGGACGGACCGTCCGTCCGTCTAGCTAGCCGTCCGTGACGGACGGCTAGCAGCTCACATAGCTAACCGTCCACAGGCCCGCATCTACGGTGGCCGGTAGCCACCACGTGGCCCCCGACCCCCGGTGCGTCTCCCGCGGCGGCTGGGGCGAGAGACTCTCTCCCTCTCGCGTTCCGCCACGTCCTTCGCTAGCATGACTGCTTCGCAGAAGGAGGTGACGGCTTCCCATTCCGTCTCGCTCCGGACCATGGATTGAACCAGGGCCGGACGCGAGAGGTCGCCGCCGCCGATCGCCGCTACGAGGACACGGCGTTGCTCCGCCCACGCGGGGCAGACCTCTACCGTGTGCTCCACCGTGTCCTCGGCGAGATCAAAGCTGTGGAAAATAATAATCACTGAAGATAACTCGAACTGACTGTATAAGTTTAGTTTATAAACCGTGAAAGCTTACAACTGTGCTTAATTTAACGCATTTGAATGAAAATGAAAATTAATTTATTGTTTTTGCCAAGTTTTCAAAGGACTTCCAAAAAGAGGAGGTTCTCAATTCGTCTGTATTTTTTTTTTGTTTGTGTTTGTTACCTCAGAACTTTCGACTGGGTGAACCTATTTTGATGGTTCTTTTTTTATTTGAAAGCTGGTGCTTCCCGTGTGGTCCCATTTTAATTTTCTGAAGATCTGATGCTGATCTTCGGAGATATACAATAGAACTCTTCAAAAATATATGGCAAATCTGCAGTAATTGCTGCAATCGCTTGGTTGTTTATTGTTTATACAACATCATGACGTAACATCACGCCTGTATGCTCTGAGGGAGTACGCAGAAGTGTACAATACACCCAGATTTTGACAGTTAGACGTGTAAAGTTCCATTTAATGGGATGCCGGAGAAATAGAGGTAACTCCTTAAATTTATAGGCACACCAGAAGCGGTTTGGGTAGTTTTAGGAAGAGTACTTTCTCGGAGTGATCCCATTTCAATTTGATAAAGATCTGGTGACTTCGGAAGATAGGCAACGGAACTCCTTAAATAATGATAGCAAATATACCTACTGGGATCGCTGAAATCTCACGTCTGTCTATTGTTTACACCAGTTCATAACAAAAAAAATAAAAACTTTTTTGCAAAAAATAAAACCGACTTCACACAAAAAAGTGAAAAATAACTTTAGCTTCAGAAGTCGGTGACCTTTATTTGATTGATTTAGTTTTTTTGTCACCGACTTCTGAAGCTAAAGTTATTTTTCACTTTTTTGTGTGAAGTCGGTTTTATTTTTTGCAAAAAAGTTTTTATTTTTCACTTTTTAGTGGTTCACATGTGCATACCCTTTCGCAGCGTACCAGCGTGATTTTTTGTTATGAACTGGTGTAAACAATAGACAGACATGAGATTTCAGCAATCCCAGTAAGAGACACACATTTGCTACATTTAATGAGGAGTTCCGTTGCCTTTCTCCGAAGTTCTTCATCTAATCTTTACCAAATTTAAATGGGATCACTCCGAGAAAGTACTCTTTCTAAAACTACCCAAATCGCTTCTGGTGTGCCTATAAAATTTGAAGAGTTCCCTCTATTTCTCCAGGATCCCACTATCAGGATCCTGACTTGATGATTATGGGACCTTCTGGGAAGTATACCCTTTCAAACAATTAAAACACAAATTCGGTCCAGTCATCTTCGAGTAATCGGGGCACATTGAATTGAGAACCTCCGCCTTTTTGAAGTCGGTTAATAACGACGTTATGGTACGTGACTCAAATATCCGGATAGCCTTTAAAAGATTTGGCCGAGTATCGTTAATTTGCTTCTAAGAATTGAAGAGTTCCGTTCCTTTGTAATGGATCCCATAACCAGAACCTAACCAAATTCTCATCAAACTACCCTTAAAGTAGGTACCCTTGCCAATAAAATAACAATACATGTCAAGGTAATAGGCTTATCCCCAATAAATGAAACTTAATACTCCTAACTGTCGAAATCTGGGAATATTGTACACTTCTGCGTACCCCCTCAGAGCATACAGGCGTGATGTTGCGTCATGATTTTGTATAAACAATAAACATTCAAGCGATTGCAGCAGTTACTGCAGATTTGCCGTGTATTTTTGAAGAGTTCCATTGTATATCTCCGAAGACCCGGATCAGATCTTCAGCAAATTAAAATATAACCACACGGGAAGCACCAGCTTTCAAATTAAAAAAGAATCATCAAAATCGGTTCACCCAGTCGAAAGTACTGAGGTAACAACCACTGTCGAAATCTGGGTGTATTGTACACATCTGCGTACCCCCTCAGAGCATACAGGCGTGATATTACGTCATGATGTTGTATAAACAATAAACCTACAAGCGTTAACAGCAAGCACTGCAGATTTGCCGTACATTTTTGAAGAGTTCCATTGTATATCTCCGAAGACCAGCATCAGATCTTCAGCAAAATAAAATGGGACCACATGGGAAGCACCAGCTTTCAAATAAAAAAAGAATCATCAAAATCGGTTCACTCAGTCGAAAGTTATGAGGTAACAAACACAAAAAAAAAAAAAAAAAAACATACAGACGAATTGATAACCTCCTCTTTTTAGAAGTCGGTTAAAAATCACACCGATACGCTGTGAAAAAAGCACATATGAACCACTAAAAAGTGAAAAATAAAAACTTTTTTGCAAAAAATATAACCGAATTAAGCTTCAGAAATCGGTGACTTTTGTTTGATTGATTTAGTTTTTTTGTCACCGACTTCTGAAGCTAAAGTTATTTTTTTACTTTTTTGTGTGAAGTCGGTTATATTTTTTGCAAAAAAGTTTTTATTCTTACAATCTAGTGATTGGAGTTTCCTTTTAGGTGTCTAAAGCCTGTGTTAGGAAACTCCACTCTTCCATAACTTATAAACATTAACAAACTTGTTTTTTATTAACAATGATTACTTACAGAAAAATATATGATATTCTTCAGGATATATGCTAGCATGATATTTTATATCTGTAACAGATATAAAATGTTTAACAGTGTTAATAAGTGTTTAGCAGGTAAACTCAGCGTTGCCATTGGATAGCCGAAATCTAGTCGCAGTCTGTTGTAAAACTGATTATTTCAGTTACACATATTAACACTTATTAACACATAAAAGGTTACAGTTTGATTCGGTAACATTATTGTATCTGTTACTAAAAGTGTTTTTCTGTTGAAACTGTTTTAAAAACAGTGTTAAAAACACATTATTACGGTTACAGTTTGAGTCCCTGTTCTTGGCCTATTGCCGTTTTTAATTAAATCTTCGTACAGGAGTAAGAAAAGTTGGGCATGAAACAATAGATTTTTTAACGAGCTCAATCCTCTAGCTTTGGCAGCTAAGTTACTTGTAACATACCGTGCCAATTCCGACATAATGACTGTTCCTTTTTTTCACCTTCTTTCTGTTAACAATTAGACGTTGACCTAGTGTTCTAGACTGTTATGTAATGTCTGCTTGGATAAATACTCGTAGATGATATGGATAAAGATTAATTAGAGAGGCTAATGTGCAGCAGTTGACATCTTTCGGCCGAAATTATGATATTAAAATTTTAGTTTTAAACCATTTACAAAGTACATTATAAAACATATGGAAACGGGTATTTATCGCGAATTTTATAATATTTATAATATAATAACATAAGCCCGACGTTTCAACTCAACAGCCGTGGTCGCGGGGAGACTGAAGTATTGGAGATACTGCCACAGCAAAGCGAAGGCGTTTATTCAACTACCCTCACTTGATCTTCATAAATGTTAATTATGGCCGTTTCACACTAGGACAGCACACTACACTAACAGTGTACGCATACTGAGATGATTTCACTTGACGAGTACACTTAGTGATCACTGGATTCCAAGATGATGAGAGCCTGAAGCCGTCTTCGCGATTGAAATTAGGTTACTTCTTGATCTCAATCGCTTCCCGAACCCTTCTTTTATAATAGTGCTCAACCGCTTGGAATCCAGTTTCTCATTCAATGGTAACAATAGGACACCGATGATCTGGTGCGGGGATCCGCTGAATGCGAATCGCACGGGACTTGGATTAAACCTACGTCCAGCAGTGGACGTCTTTCGGTTGAAATAATGATGATGATGACTAGGACACTCAATTTTTCTCCCATCCTAATCTCCATTGAGCTTGAACCACGCACGACAGATACAAAAATAAAAGAGAGATCTATTGTATTTCCATTCGACCCAACGTAATCAACTGACCCACTGCTACAGTAATTAATCAGCTGCTCCGACAACCGAGCTGGCAGTTTTCATAATTAGTGACGCGCTGGTGTCGGATTTTTGACAAATGTCCGCCCTAGGGATGGGACGCCGGATGGAGTTTAGTGTTTGATGTTTAGAGATGCTGGATATAGGATTTAAGAACCGTTTGTGTTGAGGCGGTGGGAGAGTAATTTGTTGTGGCATTGAGTTGTTTTCGTGTTGAAAGGTATTTATGGTTATTGTTATTAGTTAGATTAAAACTAATACTTAGTGAAAGTATATTTGTTCAGTGTATGGGTGACTGGGTGTAGTGCAGAAGAATACCAGTTTTTTGATTAGCAGTATATTGAACTGTTATGCAAAATATTTAGTTTTAATTCTGGCAAAAAGATTCAAGTTTGGATGCAGGATGCAGCACTGCAGTCCCTAACCATAACCTATAACTTGGTTATGTATACTGTTTTAGGCTTTCACGGTTTAAAACTAAACTTATATTGTCACTTGATGAAGATGTACTTGATTATTAATAAATAATTTGAATTTGAAATAAGTAATTATTTAGATATCCCGTAAGTGACAATATAAGTTTGGTGATGTATAATTTATTCTATTTACCATAAAGTGATAAAATATTTATTCATGCTGGTTGGATGAGAAAGGACTTACCAGGCTAAAATGTTTACATTCGTTTCTAATACTAACATCTAATAGTACATAATCCTTATGAAGGCTCTCAGTATACGAGGTGCTTTAAAGAACTTCTTCAACCAATATTTCCAAAAGACATAACGCCATGTTTTTCGGCAACCAGTCCATCCCTGGATTGCGAGAAGGAAGTAAAGCTCCTGTTTTATTATACACAGTGTATAGAACTTCATGTTTATACCAACTCCTTTGTCGGAGCTCTCAACGTGGCATCTCACCTTTACATTCTTTATGCGCTTCACGAGTGTGAATCCGCCATTTTGTTGTGACAGTGTAGCGTTCGTGTGAATGTATGAAAGTTTTTGAATTTAATTTTGGAGTTACTTTTCTCTTGGAGCTCGTGGTTAAATAATAACAGCCGCTCGGGCTGATCTTTAGGTTAAGCCGTGCTTGCCTAGGTTGGTCTGTGGATGGGTGACCGCCCTTACATACCGAGTTTTTTTTTCGAGATTGTAATGGTGCTCCCACGGAGACAGTTTTTCAGTTGCATGGTCGGAATCACACTGGAATATGGCCACATCCTTAAGTGGAAACATTGGTAACAGGCTGTATAGCGTCCCACTGATGGCATAACGCGATCCCCGTAATTCTTCCTTCCCAATTATTCCTACAAACTATTCTGTATGATAATATGTATAACACAAGTAACAAGTAAAAATATGTATTACATTAAAAATTAAAAAAAAACCCGACACAATGTGAAAATAATTCGTTAATTCGCTATTTTGTGGTGGCGGCCATCTTGAATACCTATTTAATGTATGATACATTAAATATTCAAGATGGCCAAGCAAGTGTAAGTGTATAGTATTCTACTAGTCAAGCCCTTTCATTTGATATCCATATTGAGGGAGTTGTTGAATTTATTTATTTATATAATACATGGAAGACTTACTGCTAATAAATACAGGAAAAAAAAGGAAACCATAGTCACTAGAAAGCCAATTACAAGTCCTCACGTATAGACGTATTATAGTTATTTATGGTGTAAGCACAAAAACACAAAACACATAGCTTTAATATAAGTGAGAAAAAAAAAATAAAAAAAATTATAAAAACCGTAACAAACAATAAAACCTACGGCTACTTGAAAAATTTGAGGCTTAAGCACCTTCTGGCCGAATTCACACTAAGTGGATAAATATGTAATCCGCCATTCTGTGGCGGCGGCCATCTTGGACTGATTTTCATCAAACATAACTAAGAACACTCCCGACTAATTCACCTTTCAAACAAAAAAAAAAAAAACAAAACCATAATCGGTTCATCCCTTCGGGCGCTACGATGCCACAGACAGACTCACAGACACGTCAAACTTATAACACACCGTCGTTTTTGCGCCCGGGGTTAAAAACAAGGTTTTAAATGCCAAGCCAAAAATAGTCTATTTTTGGCTTGGCCTTTTAATAAAACCTTTTACATAGAAAATCGAATTAAATCGCCATGGCAACCCCTGCTCTGCTATAATAGTATCTGGTTGCCCCGTATTTAAACTTGTTTGTTTGTTTGTTGTGTAGGCTTAATAAAAAGCGCAAGTGTGAAAAGTAGATTTTTTCAAGCCAGCATACAATATAAAAAACGGTCAGCTCAGCTATACAATAGATTTAATAGAGAGATTTATGTACATAACAAGAAACTGCATGAATGTAAAGAAATAGTAAGTAACTGGTTGGATTAAACCTCTTACCTACGAGGACACGGAGGCACTGTTAAAATAAAACACAAACCGAGATCATTTTCTATCCCACACACCCACACAGCCATAAGCACACAAAAACACACCCTTTCACACACCCACGCTTATACTCTCAACACTCACTCACTCATCCACTCACCCCACACATCACAACCCACCCCCCCCCCCCACACAGCATTACATCATACACTCACTCACACACCCCTCTCCATACACTAAAGGTCGTGGCTCACTTGACAAGCACCGCACCAGCACGGCTCCAACCCAGCAATTTACTTGCCATTCAAATTAGAGCATTAAATCGTGTGTCGCATAACATATTTTTTAAGGCGCCTATACGAGCTAAATTAGCAACTCTATTTGTGGTGGTTCAAACTTCGTTTGAAATGCTGTTAGAATAAAGTTCTAATCAGCTTGCACTCACACGTCAGCCACTGCGGGCCAAATAGCGCGAAATGAGTGGCTTCGATCGATTTACAAAAAAACTATTGATTGGATTAAAAAACTAAAACAGTATCATGCTAATATATTGCTTGTAGAATTATTTGCCAAAAAATCTGAATGATCGCATGCATATTAGTATGTTTTCTATTGTTTGAAAGATATTTTTAGAGGTAAGTTCGTGATTTCTTTTTATCGAGCCAAATTAATTGTATTATGTTTTCAAAACAGTATCATGCTAGCATATATCCTGAAGAATATCATATATTTTTCTGTAAGTAATCATTGTTAATAAAAAACAAGTTTGTTAATGTTTATAAGTTATGGAAGAGTGGAGTTTCCTAACACAGGCTTTAGACACCTAAAAGGAAACTCCAATCACTAGATTGTAAGAATAAAAACTTTTTTGCAAAAAATATAACCGAATTAAGCTTCAGAAATCGGTGACTTTTGTTTGATTGATTTAGTTTTTTTGTCACCGACTTCTGAAGCTAAAGTTATTTTTTTACTTTTTTGTGTGAAGTCGGTTATATTTTTTGCAAAAAAGTTTTTATTCTTACAATCTAGTGATTGGAGTTTCCTTTTAGGTGTCTAAAGCCTGTGTTAGGAAACTCCACTCTTCCATAACTTATAAACATTAACAAACTTGTTTTTTATTAACAATGATTACTTACAGAAAAATATATGATATTCTTCAGGATATATGCTAGCATGATACTGTTTTGAAAACATAATACAATTAATTTGGCTCGATAAAAAGAAATCACGAACTTACCTCTAAAAATATCTTTCAAACAATAGAAAACATACTAATATGCATGCGATCATTCAGATTTTTTGGCAAATAATTCTACAAGCAATATATTAGCATGATACTGTTTTAGTTTTTTAATCCAATCAATAGTTTTTTTGTAAATCGATCGAAGCCACTCATTTCGCGCTATTTGGCCCGCAGTGGCTGACGTGTGAGTGCAAGCTGATTAGAACTTTATTCTAACAGCATTTCAAACGAAGTTTGAACCACCACAAATAGAGTTGCTAATTTAGCTCGTATAGGCGCCTTAAAAAATATGTTATGCGACACACGATTTAATGCTCTAATTTGAATGGCAAGTAAATTGCTGGGTTGGAGCCGTGCTGGTGCGGTGCTTGTCAAGTGAGCCACGACCTTTAGTGTATGGAGAGGGGTGTGTGAGTGAGTGTATGATGTAATGCTGTGTGGGGGGGGGGGGTGGGTTGTGATGTGTGGGGTGAGTGGATGAGTGAGTGAGTGTTGAGAGTATAAGCGTGGGTGTGTGAAAGGGTGTGTTTTTGTGTGCTTATGGCTGTGTGGGTGTGTGGGATAGAAAATGATCTCGGTTTGTGTTTTATTTTAACAGTGCCTCCGTGTCCTCGTAGGTAAGAGGTTTAATCCAACCAGTTACTTACTATTTCTTTACATTCATGCAGTTTCTTGTTATGTACATAAATCTCTCTATTAAATCTATTGTATAGCTGAGCTGACCGTTTTTTATATTGTATGCTGGCTTGAAAAAATCTACTTTTCACACTTGCGCTTTTTATTAAGCCTACACAACAAACAAACAAACAAGTTTAAATACGGGGCAACCAGATACTATTATAGCAGAGCAGGGGTTGCCATGGCGATTTAATTCGATTTTCTATGTAAAAGGTTTTATTAAAAGGCCAAGCCAAAAATAGACTATTTTTGGCTTGGCATTTAAAACCTTGTTTTTAACCCCGGGCGCAAAAACGACGGTGTGTTATAAGTTTGACGTGTCTGTGAGTCTGTCTGTGGCATCGTAGCGCCCGAAGGGATGAACCGATTATGGTTTTGTTTTTTTTTTTTTTGTTTGAAAGGTGAATTAGTCGGGAGTGTTCTTAGTTATGTTTGATGAAAATCAGTCCAAGATGGCCGCCGCCACAGAATGGCGGATTACATATTTATCCACTTAGTGTGAATTCGGCCAGAAGGTGCTTAAGCCTCAAATTTTTCAAGTAGCCGTAGGTTTTATTGTTTGTTACGGTTTTTATAATTTTTTTTATTTTTTTTTTCTCACTTATATTAAAGCTATGTGTTTTGTGTTTTTGTGCTTACACCATAAATAACTATAATACGTCTATACGTGAGGACTTGTAATTGGCTTTCTAGTGACTATGGTTTCCTTTTTTTTCCTGTATTTATTAGCAGTAAGTCTTCCATGTATTATATAAATAAATAAATTCAACAACTCCCTCAATATGGATATCAAATGAAAGGGCTTGACTAGTAGAATACTATACACTTACACTTGCTTGGCCATCTTGAATATTTAATGTATCATACATTAAATAGGTATTCAAGATGGCCGCCACCACAAAATAGCGAATTAACGAATTATTTTCACATTGTGTCGGGTTTTTTTTTAATTTTTAATGTAATACATATTTTTACTTGTTACTTGTGTTATACATATTATCATACAGAATAGTTTGTAGGAATAATTGGGAAGGAAGAATTACGGGGATCGCGTTATGCCATCAGTGGGACGCTATACAGCCTGTTACCAATGTTTCCACTTAAGGATGTGGCCATATTCCAGTGTGATTCCGACCATGCAACTGAAAAACTGTCTCCGTGGGAGCACCATTACAATCTCGAAAAAAAAACTCGGTATGTAAGGGCGGTCACCCATCCACAGACCAACCTAGGCAAGCACGGCTTAACCTAAAGATCAGCCCGAGCGGCTGTTATTATTTAACCACGAGCTCCAAGAGAAAAGTAACTCCAAAATTAAATTCAAAAACTTTCATACATTCACACGAACGCTACACTGTCACAACAAAATGGCGGATTCACACTCGTGAAGCGCATAAAGAATGTAAAGGTGAGATGCCACGTTGAGAGCTCCGACAAAGGAGTTGGTATAAACATGAAGTTCTATACACTGTGTATAATAAAACAGGAGCTTTACTTCCTTCTCGCAATCCAGGGATGGACTGGTTGCCGAAAAACATGGCGTTATGTCTTTTGGAAATATTGGTTGAAGAAGTTCTTTAAAGCACCTCGTATACTGAGAGCCTTCATAAGGATTATGTACTATTAGATGTTAGTATTAGAAACGAATGTAAACATTTTAGCCTGGTAAGTCCTTTCTCATCCAACCAGCATGAATAAATATTTTATCACTTTATGGTAAATAGAATAAATTATACATCACCAAACTTATATTGTCACTTACGGGATATCTAAATAATTACTTATTTCAAATTCAAATTATTTATTAATAATCAAGTACATCTTCATCAAGTGACAATATAAGTTTAGTTTTAAACCGTGAAAGCCTAAAACAGTATACATAACCAAGTTATAGGTTATGGTTAGGGACTGCAGTGCTGCATCCTGCATCCAAACTTGAATCTTTTTGCCAGAATTAAAACTAAATATTTTGCATAACAGTTCAATATACTGCTAATCAAAAAACTGGTATTCTTCTGCACTACACCCAGTCACCCATACACTGAACAAATATACTTTCACTAAGTATTAGTTTTAATCTAACTAATAACAATAACCATAAATACCTTTCAACACGAAAACAACTCAATGCCACAACAAATTACTCTCCCACCGCCTCAACACAAACGGTTCTTAAATCCTATATCCAGCATCTCTAAACATCAAACACTAAACTCCATCCGGCGTCCCATCCCTAGGGCGGACATTTGTCAAAAATCCGACACCAGCGCGTCACTAATTATGAAAACTGCCAGCTCGGTTGTCGGAGCAGCTGATTAATTACTGTAGCAGTGGGTCAGTTGATTACGTTGGGTCGAATGGAAATACAATAGATCTCTCTTTTATTTTTGTATCTGTCGTGCGTGGTTCAAGCTCAATGGAGATTAGGATGGGAGAAAAATTGAGTGTCCTAGTCATCATCATCATTATTTCAACCGAAAGACGTCCACTGCTGGACGTAGGTTTAATCCAAGTCCCGTGCGATTCGCATTCAGCGGATCCCCGCACCAGATCATCGGTGTCCTATTGTTACCATTGAATGAGAAACTGGATTCCAAGCGGTTGAGCACTATTATAAAAGAAGGGTTCGGGAAGCGATTGAGATCAAGAAGTAACCTAATTTCAATCGCGAAGACGGCTTCAGGCTCTCATCATCTTGGAATCCAGTGATCACTAAGTGTACTCGTCAAGTGAAATCATCTCAGTATGCGTACACTGTTAGTGTAGTGTGCTGTCCTAGTGTGAAACGGCCATAATTAACATTTATGAAGATCAAGTGAGGGTAGTTGAATAAACGCCTTCGCTTTGCTGTGGCAGTATCT
The DNA here is from genome assembly GCA_950022955.1 of Xestia ashworthii. NCBI lineage: Eukaryota > Metazoa > Arthropoda > Insecta > Lepidoptera > Noctuidae > Xestia > Xestia ashworthii. The sequence continues at coordinate 3,593,415 of OX465572.1, forward strand.
CCAATACTTCAGTCTCCCCGCGACCACGGCTGTTGAGTTGAAACGTCGGGCTTATGTTATTATATTATAAATATTATAAAATTCGCGATAAATACCCGTTTCCATATGTTTTATAATGTACTTTGTAAATGGTTTAAAACTAAAATTTTAATATCATAATTTCGGCCGAAAGATGTCAACTGCTGCACATTAGCCTCTCTAATTAATCTTTATCCATATCATCTACGAGTATTTATCCAAGCAGACATTACATAACAGTCTAGAACACTAGGTCAACGTCTAATTGTTAACAGAAAGAAGGTGAAAAAAAGGAACAGTCATTATGTCGGAATTGGCACGGTATGTTACAAGTAACTTAGCTGCCAAAGCTAGAGGATTGAGCTCGTTAAAAAATCTATTGTTTCATGCCCAACTTTTCTTACTCCTGTACGAAGATTTAATTAAAAACGGCAATAGGCCAAGAACAGGGACTCAAACTGTAACCGTAATAATGTGTTTTTAACACTGTTTTTAAAACAGTTTCAACAGAAAAACACTTTTAGTAACAGATACAATAATGTTACCGAATCAAACTGTAACCTTTTATGTGTTAATAAGTGTTAATATGTGTAACTGAAATAATCAGTTTTACAACAGACTGCGACTAGATTTCGGCTATCCAATGGCAACGCTGAGTTTACCTGCTAAACACTTATTAACACTGTTAAACATTTTATATCTGTTACAGATATGTTACGGTTACACTTTAGTTAAGTGTTTTGGGTTAACACATTGAAAACACCTTTATAAGTGTTACATATTTGATTCTGTTACCAATTCAACATGTAACACTTATAATTCTGTAACCTTTATGGAGGTGTTTTAAGTCCCTGGCCAAGAATGCTGAAGGAAAGATTGTGCGGATTAAAGTTCGAAAACACGTTGCAAGACGTAGCTCATCATCATTCATTCCCTTACAGTTATCCGAATTTGGGGTCTGCGCAGCATGTATTCTTATTCCATACATTTGCAAACCCACTTTTATCTCAGAAATATCTAAGGCAGTTAGCTGTACCTAGGCGTTACCAAGACTCCTAACATAACACATTCTCCTCTTATCCCAGAAGTGTTAGGCGGAGATGTACTTAATACTAGACTCACATTTTGCCAGGTATGTTCAAGTCCAGTGTGATATAGCGAGCCTATTTTGATCAACCAGTGAAATCTACCCTTCCTCTGTCGATGCTATTTAGAATTTCCTGCTGGAAAAACCCACCAAAAAATGTTGCCAGGACGAGACAATATGACTCGCACTGTCAAAAAGTTATCAATCTCATGTAGAGCCAAGCTTCTAACTCTTCAAGGTCTAACTTGAAAAACTCTACACCTTATTCAAAATATGTGGCTCCCGTGCCCCCAGATAAGACTTTGCCTGCCTCAAGCTCAGCGGTCGCGCTCGTGATCACTTCACCAACGAAGTAGATCACGGCACAAGAGTACCAGTTTATAATAAAACAATAGTAATTATATAATTATCATGATAATATCTACGATCACTGTTTCAAGCTTTCACGGTTTAAAACTAAACTAATATTGTCACTTACGGGATATTTTCCGTGAGGAAAAAAAAACATGGAGAAAAAAAAACTAAAAAAAAATATACGATATTCTGTAGGCAAGTATCGTTACAAGTGGGCAACATCAATACAAACAGCTTTCAAACTGAAGTTGACAATGCGAATACAATAAGTAGTAAAAGCAAAGTTTTCACATAGAAAGTGTAGAATAATTTTATTTTCATTTCTGGCCTAAACTTTCGGACGTAAAGAATAGAACCAGGGTTCGAAAATAACCGATATTTCAAAAAGGTAAATAATCAATTATGTTTGTTTAAAAAAATATTATTGTTACAACGACAAAAACAAATAAGTAAGGAAGTAAGTATAAGTAAGTAAAAAAAAAACAGGGCATGACAAATTAAGATAATAAGTTTCTATGTCCCGTCCCTACAGTTCCTAGAATATAATTATTCATAGCAAAGAGGTTCAAAGATTAATAGGCAAGATTTATGAGCCTAAAGAATAAACCTAATCTAAAGTCAGGTACTCAAGCAATATCTTACATCCTACTTAAACCTTGTGACTTTCTTTACTTAGGATATGAATGATTTATTTGGGATCCACTTTTCATTATTTAAGGCGCAGACACGTGACTTTTAGTGATTTTAAATTGATCATCACGTCTTAATTTCTAGTCTAATTTCTTTGAAAAAAATATATGTTATACTAGACCATTTCTTACATAATTTGATATGTGAAAATGTGAAGAAATATTTTTATAACTTAGTGTAATTAATTTGTGAAGTAATGTCTAACGCGGCAAAAAAACGATCATCACGCAAAAACTATCGGGCGTGTTTGCATGAAACTTAGATCATCTCAAAGACAATTGCCCTTCATATTAGTATACGGCTTTTATCCGTATTGTGTTTGATAAATCAAGGTGGGTTGTTTTTTAGAATAATCTTGGTGCGGGGCTCCTCGGGGCGACGGGCGGCAGTGTATCGCTGACCACTCTCACGCACGGGTATACGCTATTGCTAAACTTCTCCCACTCGCTCAAGGTCGTTAGCGTGAGGTTGCCCCTTAAAGAGTGGGTTGAGTGGTGGGAATAAGATATATTAGGAGCTAGGGGCTAAATAATAACAGCCGCTCGGGTTGATTTTTATGTTAAGGCGCGCTTGCCTAAAATAGAATTTTTGGTTCTAGAAAAAGAAAAAAAAGGTACTTAATTTTTTTTTTTTTATGTGTCTAGTTAATGCGAACATATTGTAGGGAACAACAGAATATTTTTCGCGTTTCAGAGTTTGGCCCCATAGTAAAAGTTGTTCATAACGATGAGTACAATGACTGGTCGAAGTTCATGGATGTCGTCCGGAAACACGGTGTATAGCAGCATACTGCGAAGCTGACGTCAGCGGCGACCGACAGTCGTATTTTGTTCTCGCTGACGTCATGACCGACCGTACGCGACCGACCCCCAGCGCGATCAGAAATCAGGACTTAATGTAACCAAAAATGATGTAGCCAAATTAATATCCAGCAGGTAATAAGTTTCTTACAAAACGGTCTAGACGTGTTTATCATATTCAACAAATTACCTCCGGTTTCTAAGTCTGTTTAATCTCATAATGTAGACTAATATTATAATCGGATATTTGTAACGTTATAAGTGATAACGGATTTGTTACACACCTACTTCGTACAAAATCACCTCTCCTGTTTCTCATACGGGCAGGAAGAACCGTTGGAACTCCTGTTACGAACCTCCCATCATCATCATCATCATCATCATCATCATCATCAACAGCCTATTATTGTTCCTACTGCTGAAAAACAGGCCTCCTCTCTATGAGAGAATGGGCTATAATCCACCACGAGGGCACAGTGCGGATTGGTAGATGTCTATCTTCGAATTTTTTGGTTCTGGGACATGCCGGTTTCCTCACGATGTTTTCCTTCACCTTTAGGTGATTCATCTGCCTAGCCTTTACCAACTATGTTGAGGTCGGGTTCCAGTCTAACCGGATGCAGCTGAATACACCATACCTGAATATACCAGTATTTTAAATGGGGCGACTGCCTATCTGACCTCCACAACCCAGTTAATACTGGTTAATACGATACCACCTGGTAAGACTGGTTGTCAGACTTTTTGGGCCACTAACTACCTGTAACGACTGCCAAAGATGGACAAATGACAGCCGGGACCAACATCTTAACGTGCTATCCGAGGCACGGAGGAAACTCGGTATGTAAGTGTATGGTCACCCATCCACAGACCAACCTAGGCAAGCACGGCTTAAGGCGATTAGACGAGCTAAATTAGCAAGTCTATTTGTGGTGGCTGGAATAAAGTTCTAATCAGCTTGCACTATAAAGTGGTTGTTACGTCAGTCACTGCGGGCCAAATAGCGCGAAATGAGTGGTTTCGATCGATTTACAAAAAAAAAACTATTGATTGGATTAAAAAACTAAAACACTATCATGGTAATATATTGCTTGTAGAATTATTTGCCAAAAATCAGAATGATCGCATGCATATTAGTATGTTTTTTTTTTTGTTTGAAAGATATTTTTAGAGATAAGTTCGTTATTTTTTTTTAAACGAGTCGAATTAATTTTATTATGTTTTCAAAACAGTATCATGCTAGCATATATCCTGAAGAATATCCTATATTTTTCTGGTCTTGTATATAGCAGTGAATCATATACTTTTAGTAATTATAAAACTCGCGTTTAGCTCATATAGTCGCCTTAACCTAAAGATCGGCCCGAGCGGCTGTTATTCTAAGCTCCTTAACCTTTAGGTGATTACAGCCGTCATGATATGTCATACCTTCCCCTAAGAGAAAACCTTACGAATCTAATCAAAGCATTGCCGCTTCGACAGGTCAGTAACTAGAATTCTAGACTAGAAACTTCTGCGTCAATGTACGGCCCTGACAGTTTCCTAATTTGGTGTTCTACGTTATTTGGCAAATAAAGCCTATCGTCCACGACGCTATTATTTTTTTTTATTTGCAAAGAGCTCGCCACACTATTCCTAAATCACTGCAACTCCTGATAATTATATCAACAGTGGCGACCACCAGAAAAGCGCCGAGACAACGACGCTCGCCCGACCGAAGATGGCGCTGTGTTCTCGACGAAAACCCGACCGAAGATGGCGCTGTGTGTTCTTGTCCAGCGATATTATTACCCAGAGAAACAACATAACTGTCTTGGATCCTCAATAGATTATTCATAAAAGAATAGCGAAGGAGTAGGAAAACACATATTATATTCCACTTCCTTCCATATCAGTCAGGAAATTTGAAAAAAAAATACAAAAAAAATTAAACCGACTTCAAAAACACAAAAAAGTGACAAATTAGCTTCACAAGTCGGTTACTGAATCAAACAAACAACAGTCACCGACTTCTGAAGCTAATGTTATTGTATTGTATAACGGGCTGGTGTCCGCAACTACACGTCAAGGCGCGTATTTTGCGTACGGAAGCTAAAGTTATTTGTCACTTAATGTGTTTTTGAAGTAGGGTTTTTTTTTTTATTTATTTTTTAGCGTCGTCTTGGACGATGTTCCTAACTGTCAAAAATAAACGAAAATATCAGCAAAAAGATATTTGTCAAGTCAATAACGGTGTTCTTTTATGTTTGACTAATCGGAGTAGGTACTCATGGTGACACATCAAGCTATACATTAGCAGTATAACATGGTCTCGCTTTGTATATATTTCCCGTACAATGAGATATTCGCTTATGCTGGTTTTATGTAGGTACGTACTTTTAGCGTAGGTAACGTGTCAATGTTTGGATATCTATTTTGTCTGTCTTGTTTAGATAAAGACTATCTTTTTTAAGTTTCAGATCTTTAGTTTGCTACTAATTAGTTAGGTCTTGGCTTTTGTTACTACCATTTTAGAGAGAGCAGTAGTTTTTCTGAAGAAATCAACAACTTCAAATTAACTTGAAGAAAGAATTTGGAAAGTTTACATCAGTGACCAATCAAAATATATATCTGTGAATCTAGATATTTTGTAATCCAATCGAAATAAATACGTCACTGCCTTAAGAATATGTTTGATTTTCAACTTAGGTACGAGTATTACGTTTGTATGAACTACGCATGCTCCGCGGGCCTCTTAACCCCTATAGAGATTAGGAATCCACCTATGTACATTTCTAAAAAAAAATACCCGTAAAAGCCATCAGTAAAATAGTCTTGAATTCTAAGAATGTCATCTAAACTACTAATATTATACAAAAAGTTTGTATGGATGCATGGATGTTTATTACTCTTTCACGCAAAAACTACAGATCGGATTTGGATAAAACTTGGCACACATATAGTTCATAACCTGAATTAACACATAGGATACTTTTTATCCCGGTAGTACAATCCTGTGGGACTATTACCGAACTGCGCTGAAGCTAGTCTTACATAAATCTTCAATTTGTAATAGTCACATTAATATCAATACAAAAAAAAACCTGCTCTACATAATAGTCCCCGCCACGAGAAACTATAAATTTTGTAAACACATGTTCGGGTTCGCAACCTTTGGATCAAATTCATAAATGACAGCGTCAGCGTGATCTTATTTCAAAATCGCGGCCCAAATGTTTACGTTCCAACATGTCAGATGCGTTCCAGTACCACAAAACATTAGACGACAGCGCTTTATATCGCCAAAACAACCCGACCAAGTAAAATTGCTCGTTAGTTTCGTATTATACTTATGATAATTTGAGTGATTTAATCTGGGAGTATTTCTTGTTGATTGAATTGTGGCTACGTATCTTGGTGGAAATTCTTTGTATACAATAACTATAGCTTCCAAGACTATAGATCAAGCTAAGAATCTGACTATTATATACTTAAATTTATATATTGACGAGCATACACATTCGAGCAGGTGGTGCGGTCCAGTATCAAACCGGTTCCATAGTACTAGACTAGCTTGAATGACCTAGATGGTAAACTATTGATCTAGATTTCTGTGGGACTTTATTTTTGAGATCGACGCTACGATGTTTTTGAACATAAAGCTTTTTATCTAGTAGTAGTGTTGGCCTCTAAATATCGTAAACTCATCCCACAAAGGCGGATCGCGCGCGATTCATTCTCTTATAATATTAGTGCAGATTAATTAATTGTGGTTGTAGTCAACGTCGTATATTTTTTTCTACCATACATCAAATGCATGAATTTGTTGACAGTTAAAAATGATTCATGACAAATATCTCTGTTACTTATTTTACTTCTACTTCAGTTACAAAAACACCTACCTATAATTACCGTTCCTACAGAGTTAGTAACATCGTTGTTGGTACATTGGTTCGGTCATAAATCAAGCGACGACACAAACTGACAGGACTGACTGATGTCAAGCTATTTGCATCAAACCAGGCGGATACGTGCTTGTGCAATATGTTGGTTAGTAAATAGATTTGTTGGGAGTTGGGACGGTGCAAATAGTATTCTCTATCATAAAAAGCCTTGGATGGATGTTTGAGAGCGGCGGTGGCCCAGTGGTGGCGGCTCCGACTTACTAACAGTAAGTCGTGGTTTGGAAGACGAACCCAGACAGGCGCATTACTTTGTGTAATTTATATCATCACCACTGCTCTCAAAACGGTGAAGGAAAAAAAACATAGTGAAGAATGTCCTAGAACCAAAAAATTCGAAGACATGTGACATCTACCAATCCGCACTGGGCCCACGTGGTGGTTTTACAGCATATTCCCTCTCATAGAGCCCAGCAGTAGGAACTTAAGGCGCTACCCCAAGCAAAAGCCGTTTTTTGTGCAGTTTTTTGGAGCCAACTCCTCTTTATCCAAAAGAAATACCAAGTAATAAAAATACATTAAATTTCTACATATTCTTAGACTGCAAAGTGGTAGTTTTATTTTTTATTTTAAGTCTCATAATGTGTAATAAATCCCCTCACAATGAAACCACAAAAATGAGAAAAAAATATTTATAACATGCTTCTTCTCGTAAAGTTAACATTATTTTGATTTGCTTCTTATACTAATGGATAGACAATTTAATAATGAACATAATGCTAGTTTTTTTTTTTTCAAAAGACGGATATTTGATTTTATAAAGAATAAAAATCACTAATTTCGCACTATTCGACCCGCAGTGACTGACGTAAAAACCACTTTGTAGTGCAAGCTGATTAGAACTTTATTCTAATAGTATTTCAAACGAAGTTTGAATCACCACAAATAGAGTTGCTAATTTTGCCTGGGGTAGCGCCTTAAATAGGCAAATAACGACAGGGTGTAAACGGACTCTTCATGAAGCCGTTAACCAAGCATTCTGTACATCAAACTAAGTAATTCTAAGCAAAAATTATGCGGGGAAACAATATGGTTTAGGGGTAAAAAATCATGTTCACGGAAGGACTAAATCATACACACACGCCAGTTTCAAATAGTACGTACAAAACTTTTCATACTTTACGACAGACAGTCAAAATGCCTATCGCGTAAATCCCACAGTTGTCTGACCCACATTATCTAGTCAAAATAAACGTTATAAATCTAGACCTTTTTCAAGCCTATACCAATATCAAAGGCCATTACAATAAAAAAAACCAATATGGTGTTTCCAGGCCGTCAAATCACAATACATCTAGAAATCAAATAAAATAACTGTGAGTCCAAAAATGACTTACAATACTAAAATTGACACATATTTATACAATAATAAATGGAACTGTCTTCAACCCTCTAGATGCCACAGAATAATAAAAACAGTCTAGAAGCGACACTTACATTTAAATTTTTACCTTACTACGGCGATGCCAAAAGGAAGGGTAATGATTTTGGCTGTCTATGTATGTTTGTATTTACGTATGTCGTAACTATTCATACGATTTTGATGAGTAAGGTGTCAATCGATCCGTTATTATGGCCCGGATAACATAGGCTACATTTTATTTAGTAGTTGTGTTTTTAGTTGTAGTATATATCACACAAATTCTTGTTACCGGTCACGACACCCGCGACAGAAAACGGACAAAGTCTAATTTCAAACAAGTTTCATAACTACCTATAGTCTATCGACCTAGAACTCCTAGAAACTATAAATTTTATAAACACCCATTTGGGTTCGCAACCTTTGGATCAAATACAAAAATGACAGCAGCAGCGTGATCTTACTTCAGAATAGCGGCCCAAATGTTTACTTTCCATGATGTCAGATGCGTTCCACGAAATTCAGATGCGTTTCTTTGAACGACGAAGTGCACGGATCGATGACATAATATTATGCGTCTAATGGTTGGGATCGTGCGAAACAGGTTTATGTTGCCATGCGTCCGTCTCATTTATTTAAGTACTTTGGGCTGTTTGTTTTGTCTTGCACTTTTCTTAATGTTTTATTCATAAGTAGTTTATCTGTCATTTTATTTTAGTATCTATTCACGCATACACAAATCCAATTTGAACACTCACACCACAAAACTGTTTTATGTCCGTGAAATCACCATCTCAGGTCCAGTTGAAAACCAGCGTCGGGCACTAGCTGCTCGGCAATATGCTGAACTGGGCCTTTTTGGCGCAGCCGTGAGACACACAATATTATTTGTTTTCTGTACAGTTTTAAGTTTCTTTATTTACTTTTTATTGTTTAGTTTTAAGTTTTTACTTTATTTAATTCCTTTTTTTTGTTATGTTGTGTTCACTTGCGGCATAAGCCAAATAAATATCTTTTCTTTCTTTCTTCTTTCTTTCCAGTACCACAAAACATTAGATCAACATTAGCTTTATATCGCCAAAATATAACCCGACCAAGTGAAATTGCTCGTTAGTTTTGTATTACACGTATGATAATTTGAGTTGATTGAATTTTGGAGTATTTCTTGTTGATTGAATTGTCGCTACGTATCTTGGTAAAAATTCTTTGTTTCCAAAAATTATAGCTTTTCGTGGTCCGGACATTAATCTACATTGTTCTGTAATAGTCAAACAACTGCTTTACAACAAAAACACTTGCATGACTGTTGACAGTTCACATTACAATGATGTTTAATTCTCGTTACGTCAATTTTACTGTTGTCGTAGATCTATTAAAAAAAACTGTACTCATTTTTATGACGGCTGCCTTTCTTAGAAAACACAAGCTTCATAAAGACCATGCTACAAGCCCAAACGAATTTAGAAGATAGTAGTCGGATTTTCGGTTCTCGTCATCTGCCTAGCTTCCAGTCTGACCGGATGCAACTGCACACTAACATTTTATATGGAGCGACTGCCTATCTGACCGCCACGACCCAGTTAGTCAAACTTTTTGGGCCACTACAACCTGTAACAACTGTCAAAGATATACAAATGACAGCCGGGACCAACTGGTTAACGAGCTTTCGAGGCACGGAAGAAGCTCGGTATACAATCGGTGGTCACATCCATAGACCAAGTTAGCCAAAAATCGAGCCGAGTGAATTTATTCGGACTTCCTCACTCGGAGTATCGGATCTGACACTATTTAATTCTTCAATGCCTCAACGCCCTAGGGGTTGGGGTAGGGAGGGACAAGCTGACACCGTGTCAAAATAAATATAAGTCCATTATTTACGTTAGGATGACAATCAATCTCTTGGCCAAGATATTTCTGTTTTAACTTGCCGTTTGATTAACTGACTTTATCTTATTTTAGAGGGCCTCGAGTATAAAAGCATTTCCCACTCGACGATCATTAAAGGAAGATCAAGTGCTTTGTCCCCAAGAGCTTATAATTTTAGGGTTTATTAAAGCATGCCTTTATTATAGAAGCGAAAACTTCTTTAGGCGCGTTGATCGATCATGGAACTCGCGTGACCGTCACCTAACGCTTCGTAGCACTCGTAGCCGATCCGCTACGGCGTAGCACCGCATTGGCGTGCTCGGGGAACAACCCGTAGCAGAAGCCGAATATACAGACGAAGCGTTAGAGAGTAGGGCCTCAGATATAGATTACTTCGTTTTCACTTCTATCGACAGTCCCCAAAAGTATTTGGAAAAAGTATTTGAAAAAACCTTTTGTTTTTTTTCTGGTATTACTTTCAAATCTACGCTTTAATAAATTTAATGATTGTAAAATTCCTTAAGCCTTAGGCATAGGATTCACTTTTGTGTCTACTAATAAGTACTCAGCGACATCCATTTTTCAATAATTTAAGGGAATGTTAACACCAAAATGCGCGCACACTGTCTATTGGTATCGGAGTAAACGAGAGCGAGAGAGTTACTGGGCGGCCACTGGCCAGGTTTTAGAAGAAAATAATGAAAAAATACTGAAATAAAAAGTGTGGATTATTTGTGAAATATGACTGGTTTAGGTATGCTGAACATGTTGACTTCATGTTTTTTCTTGCAGAGCCTTACGTCAAAAAAATAAAAACATAGAACCGTTAAATGATGATTTTCTTTGCAATTCTTTTCTATCGACCCGACTTCGTCTAATTATGTATCGAGTCCGTCCACGGCCCTTCCAATATGAATATTAACGTTTTTTTCATGTGATAGATAGTTGTTCTTAAAAAAACTGCTTAAATAACATCAATTAGGCGATGTCAGCCCCTTAATTGAAAACTGAAAAGTGATAAAAATCGCTGTCGCTGACCACTACTAGCGGGCGTGAGTAATCTGTCTGCTGATAGCCTTAGTATTTCATAAACGAAGCACTTAAAGAACTTGTTACCATGATATGTTATCTCTTATCCTAGCTTACCACTATCCATAATTTTAGGTCACCAAAAAACATACCTGTAACAAAAACAGCAAGTTATTAAAACCACATAATGAAAAAGGCACAGTTTGCGTGTCATATTTGACATTCAAATAGACAAAAGTTAACACAATTAACTTGGAAATGTCATGGGAATTTTATCATTGAAATTAACGGTAATGTTTTACCGAAAACTACCGACGCACGTCAGTGTTAAAATTGAACTTGGAAACCCAAAATAACGCCCTATTCACGAGCTCATACGAGCTATTTACTTGTGTCAAGCGATACGCTTGTCTTTTCTATTCTTTTACGTGAGTACTGTCGCTACGCAAGTTGTGCCTCGGTACATTGGGTGTAGCCCGCGAAATTCAAATTGTCTTATGTAAAATTAAAAGGACGGTTTCATGACGAGTCCCTTTACACCCTATATACAACGTGTAACGTTAAATGCCCTACCTCAGACACCCTAAATGATTTTTAATTCAATTGACCTACTTCTGAGAGAAAAAAAAACATTTCAAAAAAATTAAAGGTTTTATGTGCTGTTTTAGATTTACTGGCAAGAACTATTACTATCCCACGTATGATAAAATTTAAATTGGACTACCACCATTTGTGTTTGTTTGTTAACCTATTTTGGCGGGTTTGCGCACGTGATGGCTTGACCTTTCAATAAATACAACATTATTCATGAAGATTTTTTGTAAAATGAGATCTATATTAAAAAGTGGTTCAATTGATTCTGATCAAACAATTTTTATGTTTTGCGCATTTAACGTTACATATTGTATACATAACATTACAAAATTACATGGGACTTAAACATAACTGGCGATATGCAGGTGTAATATACACCTGTACCTTCGGGGTTACAGGCATGATGTTAAATAGACTATTATAGTATAGACAACTAAGTAGTCTATACTAATATGATTAAGAGGAAAGATTCGTATATTTTTGTATGTAACGAATAAACTTAAAAAGTAATGGACCGATTTCAAAAATTCTTTCAGCAATGGATAGCTACATTATCAGCGATTAACATAGGCTATATTTTATCCCCGTACTCCCACGGGAACGGGAACTATGCGGGTGAAACCGCGTGACGTCCGCTAGTATATATATAATATTTTAAGTAGGTTCTGGTTAAAATCCGTTACAGATATGTATAAAACAGGTAACAAACAATATAACATTAGTTTTAAACTGATTATTCTGACTACTCTTTTGTGGTAACAGACAATGATTTTTGGGCCTCTAAATTTTAATTTTACTGCATGGGATGGGAAACGCCATTTTTATACGTGCGTGGGAAAACAAAAATACCACAAAACAGTTTAAATGAATGTTTTTTTTTTTTTTAAGTAATGTATGGTCATTGACACAACCAGGGTTTTAGTTTAAACAAAATTAACGACAAGGTTAACTACACTGGTCAGCAAATAAACCGAGCCACCCGCTACCTAGGAACTCTGATTCGATTTTCTGAAAAAGTGTAAAATGTACAACTATCAAAGTTATACCTACAAAAAGTGCGTTTCATGGTGATTAAAATGACTACAAATTAATTTGAAAGTACCGTCAGCTCACATTGTAATCAAGCAACAAACACAATGCTAATGATTTGCTCTGTTTTCACCAGAGTTAGAAATTAGCGTTCTTTTTCTCTACAATGAGGGTAGTCGGATATTTCTTATCATTTCTTTAGTTTTTGTCCATCGTTTGCTCAGACGCGTGTGTTTTTGCTACTTTTTTCGATTAATAATGGATACAACACCTCAGGAAGCAGCTCAAGCTGTAGCATTACTTCAAGCAGGCATTGCGCAACGTGAAGTCGCTCGAAGGCTTCGAATCAGCAGATCTTCGGTGCAACGAGTTTACAGACGATACCTAGAGACTGGAGCATTCGATCGCCGTCCAGGTACGGGCAGACCTAGGGCTACATCAGCAGCAGATGATCGTTATATCCACCTTACTGTTCTGCGAAATCGCCACCTCAACGCAGTTCAAGTCCAACAAAGTCTGCGTGACGAACGCCAAGTGGTCATAAGTTCAGATACCGTCAGAAGGAGACTTGCTGAACGGAACCTGACCCCAAAAAGAGCTGCAACAGGCCCAGCATTAACGGTAGCACACCGTCGAGCACGACTTGAATTTGCTCGAGAGCATAGGGATTGGACATTAGAGCAGTGGAGTAATGTACTCTTCACTGATGAGACCAGGGTGAGTCTACATGGAAGTGATCGACGTCAGAGAGTATATCGTCGCCCTGGAGAACGTTATTCTCAGTGTTGCATCGAGGAAACTGTTGCTTATGGAGAAGGATCTGTAATGGTCTGGGGCGGCATCTCGTTAACAGCACATACAGCGTTAGTTTTCATCGAACCGACGGGCCGTACACGTGGACTGACTTCTCATCGCTACATTACTGAAATCCTCGCAGACCATGTGGTACCTTACGCAGGATATATCGGACAGGATATGCAATTGATGCATGATAATGCACGGCCTCATGTTACACATGTGGTGACCCAGTATCTACGCGACGTCAGCATTCGTACGATGGACTGGCCAGCTCGAAGCCCGGACTTGAATCCGATAGAACACTTATGGGATGAGCTGAAACGTCGGGTTCGAGCCCGGGTACCTGCTCCAACAAGGCTTCCAGAGCTGCGAATCGCAATTGAAGAGGAGTGGAATACAATTCCTCAAGATTTTATCGTCAGGCTCGTAAGGTCGATGAATACAAGGATGCTGGCAGTTATCCGAGCAAGGGGAGGGAATACGGAATATTGATCAAAAACTTTTTTTTGATTTTATCTTTGTTTTTGGCTTAAATTTTTTTTTTCACTTTATCATTACTAACGATTGTCACGACTGGAAAACGACTCTTCTTTGTAAAATCCTTAATAAACACTGAAATATTGATTAAACCCAATGAGTTTTCTTTCATTTAAATCACCATGAAACGCACTTTCTGTAGGTACAACTTTGATAATTGTAGGTTTTTTAGTTTTTGAGATAATCGAATTAGAGTGCCTAGGTAGCGGGTGGCTCGGTTTATTTGCTGTCCAGTGTACTTATAACTTGATTCTTGTATTTGTTTTAGTGATACTTTTGCTTACCTCCATAGAAAACTTCAAGAGATTTTTGAATCAGTCACAAAACTACACACGAAACTAACAATTTTATAATTTTCACATAAAAAAGACAACAATAATGTAAATTATTCACAACAGTACAATCTATTCTGCAATGCTCTTTGATTGTGAATGCAATTCGAACCACTTAACTGTTTACATAGATTAGTGCCACTTCAGGTGATTCAATATACTTCGTAGTCGGATAAGTGGTCGTGATAGATAAATTATTGAAAGACAAAATTCATCATCTAACCTTTTCCCAACTATGTTGGTCGGCTTCCAGTCTAACCGGATGCAGCTGAATAACAGATAATTACATGAAACGACTGCCTATCTGACCTCCACAACCAATACCACTTGGTAAGACTGGTTGTTGGACTTTTTGAGCCACTGACTACCTGTAACGACTGCCAAAGATGAACAAATGACAGCCGGGACTAACTGCTTAACCTGCTTTCCGAGGCACGGAGGAAACTCGGTATGTAAGGGAAAATAGACTATCGACTAGACGTTTATTATTTTTCTTCTTAGAAGTGAAAAAATGTGACGATCTAGTTACACATATAAAGGGTGTAAAACACCTCTTCACGAAGCCGAAAGGCACTTGTTCTCCTCGTCATTGCGATCATTTTTTTGTTCTACACCATACCTGGGAACCTTCTAGTTACGGAGATATGGGGGGCAAAGTTAGAACTTTTTGACAAGTTTTTTTTAGGGTTCCGTAGCCAAATGGCAAAAAACGGAACCCTTATAGTTTCGCCATGTCTGTCTGTCTGTCTGTCCGCGGATAATCTCAGTGACCGTTAGCACCAGAAAGCTGAAATTTGGTACCAATATGTATATCAATCATGCCGACAAAGTGCAAAAATAAAAATTTAAAAAAACATTTTTATTAGGGTACCTCCCCCAGACGTAAAGTGGGGAGCGATTTTTTTTTTAATTTTGACCCTGACGTGTGATATATTGTTGGATAGGTATTTAAAAATGAATAGGGGTTTTCTAAAATCATTTTTTGATAATATTAATATTTTAGGAAATAATCGCTCCGAAAGTCAAAAACAATGTGTCCCCCCCCCCTCTAACTTTTGAACCATAAGTTTAAAAAATATGAAAAAAATCACAGAAGTAGACCTTTATATGAACTTTCTAGGAAAATTATTTTCAACTTGATGAGTTGAATAGTTTTTGAGTTATATAGCACTTTTTCAAAAAAACGCAAATGATAACTTTGTTTTTCATACAAATACTATGAAAAACAAAGTTATTTTTGCTGACGAAAAATGTTGGTATTTTTAATGGTCTGGGAAGCTACGGAACCCTACAGTGAGCGTGGCCCGACACGCTCTTGGCCGGTTTTTTTTAAATACAAGTTTTTTTTGTAAGATTTTAGCTTTCAACACCTCCACGACTCCCGTACTATTCAATCCATCCATCAGCACAATGTTTTAAGTGCGTTACGTTGAGTTCTAGCACAAAACATGATTTATAACCTCAAACAAAAAGTTGTTTCCCAGCAATAATTTTTCCGTAAAGTTACTTAGTTTGATGTACAGAATGCTTGGTTAACGGCTTTGTGATAAGGTGGTTTACACATTACATCAGCATAATGATACTTGAATAGACAACCAGTTTTTTTTTTAAAGACAGCCAATGAATACTTACCCCTAACCACCTCCTCGTGACGAAATGAGACTAAAGTTACGAAGATACCGGGATTACCTATTTCCCATAATAATTGTTTAACCTCGAAGTATCACAACGATCTTCCAATTCAAAGAAACCTAGTTTTTATCAAACCAAACTACTCAAATTCGCATTTCATTCACCAGTGCCAATTCATTTAAACAAACAAGCAATACAAATATACTTCTCACTGCACACAGGCCACTAAATCCCGATGCAAACGTACAAAATAACATTTGAAGGACGGAATTACCAGCATCTTGTGTATTGGTGACTAAATTTAATGTCGTCTTACTAACTGAAGTCACTTTCATCTGCCCACGGACAAAATACGAGGAGTGCGTTTACATTGGCCGAGTGGGCTAGTAGAGTAATACTTTTTGTCATGCTACTCGTAAAGTTATTTATTTAATAAAGCTTTATGCACAAGTAAAAATTGTACAAAGGTGGACTTAATGCCTGGGCATTTTCTACCAGTCTACCATAATTCCTTCGCAAGATATGCCCCACTTCCTGTCTTGCTCATCCTTCACAACGACGACCCGATTGGCGTAATGGTAGTGACGTTGCCTTACGTTCTTAGGGTCCTGGGTTCGAATCCCGGTAGGAACAAATGTTTGTGTGATGAGCACGGACATTTGTTTCCGAGTCATGGATGTTTATATGTATAATAAGTATGTATTTACAAACAAAAAAGTATATATGTAGTATATCAACTATCTAGTGTCCACGACACAAGCTTTGCTTAGTGTGGCACTAGGTGGCGCTGTGTGTTAATGTCCAGCGATATTTATTTATTTATTTATTTACAACGGCTAGCACCTTTCAAGATTTAATGGAAACAAATGTTAGAGCATTGGTGGTGGCTACATACTGGTTTAAAGCAATTTTAGTTTAATCGACACGACATAGAGAAGAAATTCCTATAATTTTTCCAGCACAGAAACATAGACCTCCTAGATAGATATTTCTATGAGTAGAAATCTACCACGCAAGCCCAGTGCAATATGGTGGAATACTCAATTCCTCGAATTATTGGTTGTAGGACATTCTGATTTCCTCACGACGATTTCACATTACCTGACAGTTTAGTTAAAGATTATCATTATCAATCATAAGATACTAAAAAAGTCAATTAACGACGTTAAACGTCAACGAACGATAAGACATATTCACTACACTTGACATTTCATTGACCGCAATTCGTAACCATTAGTTAACAGTAGGAAGCTCCTTTCCATTCACAGAAAGAATAATTATATTTCTTCAAAATGTATAATAAATAGAACACTAAGGGTATTTAGTCCTACACTAGATTTTAGAGCATCGGAAGATTAAAAGTACAACACAGATTGAGCAAGCAAAGTTATTTCAACACTACACTACCAGTACTCTCTCACGTACTCTCCCAATACAAACGCGCCTGCAAAGATTTACAAGAACGATATTAGTCACTCATTTTTTGGACTTTTTATGGCTGAGATATTTATGGAAATCCTGCATAAAGAATTCCAAGTTGGTATCAAAGTGAATTTTCAGTTAAGTACTGATTATTTTATTGAAATTTTTAAAGGAAATTATTCCACGTGGCTGGTGTTCATAAATATGGCAGTCGTTGCAAATAAATGGCGGATGAAAGAATCTGAAGTTATTTTGCAGAAGGGGATAAAGTTGGAGGTCGTGTTATGTCTTGATGCTGACTGGCCCGGGGTAGAGTTAATATCGCGAGTTGTAATGAAACTTCTTAGGTCCATGTTCACCGAAAAGATAACGGTCTGATTATCTAAAAACAGCTGTCACTGTGACATGTTCCCATACAAAAATGTGTTTTAAACAGCTGTTTTTAGATAATCAGATCGTCATCTTTTTGGTGAGCATGGACCTTAGAGAACTAACTCACGACTTACAGTATTGTAATACCCCCAAATTTTTTCCCCCCCATTCATATAAATACATTCATGCATTGAAAGAAAAGCCATAGTTAAAGCCAAAGTCAAATATCCTAATAATAACTATCCGAACTAAAATTGTAAATGGGAAAGTAAGATTGTTTGTTCACGCCTAAATCCCTGAACCGATCGTACTGAAATTTTGCATATGCGTTGTCCGGAGTACAGAAACGGACATAGAGTACCTATAATCCCGAAAAAAGTACTGTTCCCGAGGAAAACATCAATAACGTTCTGATGATAATATATGTTGCCACGTGACTTTTGAATTCATAAAACAATTCGAATGGTGCGCATGCGTTTATTGTTTTAGCTGTATGCATATGCAATTTGCATATTGCAGCTAAAACAAAAAGTCATGAATACTAAACAGTAAATTTCACTAAAAATAAAATGAATAACACGCGATAAATATAATGTCAATCGATTGTAAACAGTAATTAATATTATAATATTATCAGAACACCCCGAATTAATTGTCAAATTCTAAATTAACGCATGTGAAGCCCCGGGAAAAAGCTAGTCTTAACTGATATTACAAAGAAGAAAGATTTGTCGAATAAACTTAAACACTACTGGAGCGATTTTAAATTTTTTTACAGCAATCAATACCTACATTATCAGCGAGTAACATAGGCGTCTAACTTATAACACTCCGTCGTTTTTGCGTCGGGGTTTAAAAGAGAAGTTCTAAATACAAACGAGTTTGCAATAATAATAAAATAAACGTATTTCTTACGATGAGCGGCCGGAAAAGGCATTTACCGCCAATTGGTAGTTCTAGAATGTTGCATACCGATTTCAAATGAAATACTAGCAGGGCCCGTGGCTAAGTTATACTATGCTGCGACCGTGGGTTCCTTTGCTAAGAATTCGTAGAACGACAGAATTTCAAAACAAGCAATAAAGTACTCTGTTTCCTAGTTAATAAGACTCTTCTCAAACTCTAACTGAGTTTTCGAGATGACACGTAGCTTTGATTCTATGAAAATCTCATCTAAATAATGTAGTGATTAAGTCCAGCTGTTCTTTGTAATGAGGAGTCCGTGGTTAAATAGTAACAGTCGACCGGGTCGATCTTTAGGTTAAGCCGTGCTTGCCTAGCCTAGGTTGGTCTGTGGATAGGTGACCGCCCTTCCATACCGAGTTTCCTCCGTGGCTCGGAAAGCACGTTAAGCTGTAGGTCCCGGCTGTCATTTGTCCATCTTTGGCAGTCGTTACAGGTAGTCAATGGCCCAAAAAGTCTGACAACCAGTCTTACCTAGGGGTATCGTATTACCTAGTACTAACTGGGTTGTGGAGGTCAGACAGGCAGTCGCTCCATGTAAAATTGTTTGTTGGTTTTGTGCATGACGAGTTATTTGAAATATGAATTTTCCAATAGCTTAATCCTATCAGGGTTTAATTTTGGCCATGCTGAATCAACACAGAACCTCAGTACCTTCGGTGTAGCGACTTCTTAAGACTAGCACTACTAGCTATACTTCTTCTTTAGTTCCAACGTCGGCTCGCGATTAAACCATCAAAACCATTGACAACTACCGCCTTCTCTGACACCAACAAACAGAAAGACAAAACTCTTCCACATATCACGTTCAAAAGATTAATTCAGTTAAACAGTGACATCTAGCGGCGGTAACACTCAATTACGATGTCTCGTATCAAATCTGCGCGTGGGCACAGATGTTTATATAAATAGTCGTTTGATGCTTGTTTATTTTGCATTGCAATTGAAGTGGGTGTTAGTGGTTGCATTTCATTGATATGTTTTGTGCTTTTTGTTGAGTGCAAGTCTGGATGTTTGTGAGAGATTGGCGCATCAATTTTCGAAGTGATTTGCGTAGCTGCGTACAATGTGTCTACATACAATTTATAGTTCAATTTACCTTTCTCTCTCTTCCTCTGATTTCTCTGCGCATCAAAATACGATTCAATCCGCCATTGTGAGCTGAAACGCCTATATTTTGCTCAAAATGATAGAAATCTATTAGCTCATCATCATCTCTCGGGCGTTTTCCAAACTAAAATGTGCACTTGTTCTCCTCGCCATTTCAATATTTGTTTTGTTCTACACCATACCTGGGACTTATCTAGTTACTGAGATGTTGAGGGGCAAAGTTACAACTTTTTGACAAGTTTTATTTTAAATAAGTACAAGTTTTAAGTAATTAGTGTGTGTAGTAATTTTTACTTTAAATACCTCCACCAAATCCGTACTTATTCAATCCATTCATAAGCACAATGAGTACGTACGTACGTACGTTTACGTTACATTGAGTTATACCACAAAACGTGTTTATATTCACCCTAAAAAAAGGTGTTTCCTAGCAATACTTTTTACGTCAAGTTCCGCCATTTATTTAGGGCTACCGCACACTACAGACAAGACTGTCTTGAGACAGACTTGCCTCATAAAGACAAGTCTGTCTCAAAACTGTTTTGTCTTGGGCACATCGCACACCTGAGACGAAACTGTTTGGTCTACTATAGGGCATGCTCCCGGGAAATTCCGGTACCGAAAATCCCGGGTATTTTTTTAACAATCTGGTACCGGGTCTTTCGGTAAAAAAAAAAAAGTGGCAACACTGCCCGAGTGACATGTAAAATTTTTGATCCGTATTTTAAAATTAAATTTAATTAGTAAATAGGTTAAAATAATGTGTAATTAATATGTGAAACGCATCTTAAATGCGTAAATACTCAGGAAAACTGTTATCCTGATAATTAATGAAGTTTTCGGTAATACAAGGATACCGGTAACCTAAAAGCAACAGCTGACGTTTCAACCACGGACGTGTACGGATAATTCAGGGGAAGTATTGTTTACTTTTATTTAAAAACAGCACACAAACGTCACTTTAACTCTTAATTACATTCATGCCAATTTTTAGTATTAGTTTTTGCTGATTTATTACCCTGTACTGGTTATAAATCTCTTTGTTGACAACCGGTCATTTAGCAACCTACTCTGTTCATAATTTCAAATCAATATAATCAATATAAGTTCATAGATAGATCGTGTAGGATCATTATTGTGGATTACTGTATTGAATTATTAACATAATAAGATCAGTTTAAACTTTTATTTATTTTATGCAACATACCCACTTATGAAAAGTAAATCCCTAAGATAATAAAACCATTGAAATCTACATAGATTCAATTACATACTTTGAAGTAGATTACTTTTAAAGTTAATAAAGTAGCCTACCTCATTTAATTTCATACTGCAATCATCTTCCTGCTTTTTTTTTTTTGTTTTTCTTTGTTTTCACCGCTAACTTTCTTTTATTGGTCTATTCTATAAGTTCTCACCGTTTCTTTACTTCTAATTTTCAGTAACCCATCCTGAAACCATGCCTGTGATGACCCGCAAGGCTACTGCCCTGGATATGGAGTTAAAATTGAGAACGGCCCTCCAGGAACTTAAAGAATCAAACCTCCAAGTCCAACAACTGTTACAGGAGAGAGAGGAGAGTGAGGTGGAAGTGATTGGGCAACTAGAGGTATCAGAATAAGCAGGGAAAGACTATTTGAGCTTTACAGCCTTAAGCCTTTTATAAACACAGAAACTTTTAGCAAGTATGTTGCTAAGTATTCAAAGATTTTTAGAAATACTTGCAAGGTTGCTAAAGCCCTGCACATTAGCAACAAGATCAAAACAGCAGAAAATAAGATAAAGACCGTTTGGAAAGTCATAAATAATGAGACTAATAGAAAGAAAATACGTAAAAATAGCTTTACATTAGATACAGCATGTGGTCCTAAAAGCTCTAATCAGGAAGTAGCTCAAGAATTTGTAAATTTCTTTACCGATATACCAATAAAAACTACGGAGGCCCTTAATTCCTCACCTGAAACCGCAATTGGCTTATTAAAGGCGAATGTGTCTGGCTGCCTGACTGAATTTAAATTTAAACACATTAACCCTATGACAGTTATTAAAGCTTTCCGGCAAATTAAAATCAAACTGACCGAAGATCTATGGGGAATGTCTATCAAAGTTTGTACATCTATACTTGAGACCATAGCCCCGTACTTAGCTTTAATTTTTAATTCATGTGTAGACCAAGGAGTGTTCCCTGATTTAATGAAATACAGTAAAGTCATACCTCTTTTCAAATCCGGGGACAGTAAAGATGCCAATAATTATAGACCTGTATCCGTGTTACCAGTTTTTAGCAAGGTTTTTGAAAAAGTAATGCTTAATCAAATGCTCTATCATTTTAACACCAACAGAATCTTACATGATCAACAGTATGGTTTCACCAAGGGACGTTGTACAACTGACGCCGGTGTAACCCTATTAAAGCACATATTTGCTGCGTGGGAAGAGTCCCAAGACGCAATAGGAATTTTCTGTGATCTCTCCAAAGCTTTTGATTGCGTAAATCACGACACATTACTTTTGAAACTGGAGCATTACGGACTGGGTAAACTTGCTCTTAGCCTGCTAAAATCTTATTTGAGCGATAGAAAACAACATGTTCAAATAAATGGTGTCAATTCACAGGGTTTGAAAGTAAAAATGGGGGTTCCGCAAGGCTCAATATTGGGTCCTTTCCTTTTTCTAGTCTATATAAATGATCTACCCTATTTATTGAAAAACCAACCACAAAATATGGTGCTATTTGCTGATGACACTTCCCTAATTTTTAAGATAAATAGACGGGCCCAAAATCTAGATGAAGTGAATAATGCCCTACTTCAGGTCCAAAATTGGTTCACAGCAAACAATTTGGTATTGAATGAAAAGAAAACTAAATGCATAAGATTTTCATTACCGAATGTTAAAAGTAGTGATTGTGAGATAATATTGAATAAAGAGAAACTCGAATACGTAGAGAAAACTGTTTTCCTGGGGCTTACGCTTGATCCAAGGCTACAATGGGGTTCTCATTTAACATCGCTTGCGGGGCGCTTAAGTTCAGCAGCATATGCCATTAGAAAAATCCGTCAATTCACTGATGTAGATACCGCTAGACTGGTCTATTTTAGTTACTTCCATAGTATAATGTCTTACGGTATTTTGCTATGGGGACGGGCTGCTGATATTGAGTCAATATTTATCCTGCAGAAAAGAGCCATCAGAGCCATATATAATCTTCGTAGGCGCGATTCTCTAAGGGAACTATTTAAGGATATTGGCATCATGACGGTTCATTGCCAATACATCTACGAAAACATAATGTACGTCAGAAAAAATCTGCATCTTTTTGGTAAAAGAGGTGACAGACACAATTACAGTACTAGAAATAGGGACCAACTAGTTCAGCCAGGCTTTAGACTCGCTAAAGTAGACTCATCTTTCATGGGGTACTGTTTGAGATGCTATAATAAAATTCCACAAAGTATTCTTGAACTGAATGAGACGAAATTTAAAACATGCATTAAACGCACACTATGTAAACAAGCATATTACAAGTTGAGCGATTATATCGCTGATAAAAATGCTTGGCTCAATGCTGGTCCTGCTCCACATGGACAGGGGCGCAAAAATTGATAGCATTAAATGGTATTGTTGGAGCTGCTGAAGATTGTACTTATCTTTGCATTGTATAAATTCCATGTTAGTATTATATAATCGCATAGGCTATATTGTGTGAGTACTATGTACTAATAAGCTATCATTCACTGGAAACCTACGGCAGTTCTTGACTTGAATGTGCCCTGGCGGTTGAGAGTATGTCATGCTCTCTCAAATGTCTCGCTGATGGTGGCGCGTGTGTCGGACCATTTAGTTCCCTTCAAAATGGTTGAGCTGAATGGTGCTGATCCATGCGTCATGTTCGTGAACGGGCGCTGTCAGTTGTGACTGGTCATCTCTTAGTCGCCATGGTTTATTTGAATTAATTATTTTGTTTTTGAGTTGTATTTTATTTTTGTTTTGCTATGGACACTTTTAACGTGCACATCTTGCTACATTGTTCTCACATAATATACCATCTCAACATGAATGATGTAACCAAGATTTTGTAACAATATTTTGATTTAAAAGAGTGTCCATGGAGTTTCTTGCCCGTTCTTCTCCATAGAGATCTACGCTAGAGAATGGGCAACTACAGTACTTTCACAGTTTTTATGTCTTGTGGCTGGGACTGTAGCAACTTTAAATGTTCATTTTTGTTTCGACAATTCAAAAGTGCCTGTAACTGGCCTACTTGAAATAAATGCTTTGATTTTGATTTTGATTTTGGTATACTTTCGGTACTATATTATTTACTTTACTTTCAATATAAAGTAAAAAGTCATATTAAATAAACTACTTTTTTTACAATAATGGTAAAAAGAAACATTTTTAATCGAAAATTATTATCATTACCGAGAGTAAAAACTATTCAACGATGTAAATAAGGGGTCAATTATAAGAAATGTAAGTTGAGTTTTGATTTGTTTCATTTATTGCATTCATCATCATCATTTCAGCCGAAAGACGTCCATTTGAGGATATAGGCCTCCCTCAAGTGTCACCACATTGACCGGTCCCATGCGACTCGCATCCAGCGGATTAAATTAAAAAACCTATTCGCAAAATAAACATCTTATCATTTGATGAAAAAAAAAAAAACGAAAAACTCGGGTACCCGGTTTTGGACAAAAAAACCCGAAACCGAAAACCCGGGCTTGATAATAGCCACTTTTCGATGCCCTATCGCTAGACTGTTTTGTCGTAGATGTGCGCGCCCGCGTACATCCAAAAGGGAAGCCGACAATCGGTAGTCAGACTTGTCGCTGTGCAGTTTTTGTAGGTATGAGACAGTTTTGTCTGCAAGACGTTTTGTCTCAAGTGTGCGCATCTTCATATATTTTGTATAGCGAAAGTCTGTCTCAAGACAGTCTTGTCTGTAGTGTGCGGTAGCCCTTAGTTGACGGCTTCGTGATGATTCTGTTTACACCCTGTATTTTGGGGTCGGTTTTTAGTATAGCCGGAAGCAGGTAAACTAGACAGCACGATTGACTTAAAAAGTCTTGTCAGAATTCTTAAGAAATAAGTGTTTAAACTGACAAGGCCACTAACATTACGAGAACTCAAAACAAACAGTAAATATCCCGTTTTTTTAGAGTTAACAATAATTATTAAGAAGTAAAATAGGTAATTTAAAAAAAGTTGTCTAGAAAGTTCCACTGAATTTCATTACTGAATAAAAAAGCCCGAACCATAACTCCCCATTTACAGTACACCACTTTGTATAATAAAGAGCCTCCAATTTACAACCAAACAAACATACCTACTACCCTAATAACCCTACGGATATTTGTATCCCTTTAAAAGCCATGGGGATCGCGTGACACGGCACAATTAGCGTGCAAGACACAGCCCGGCCGCCGGACGGATGGGTGACCGAACGGGGACAGGGCATTATCCCTTCCGTAGGGGAGAAACATCTTATGACATGTGAGGGTATGTTTTGTTTGGCGTTTCCTGGGTTCTGTGTCTTTTAATGGTTGAGTTGGTGTGCATGCAATGGGTGTTATGGAATAGGGAGATTTTGTGCGGATTTTTTTCCTCCTTCTAGAAATCGACTGCCTCGTTGGTCGAGTATGAGGCCTTGGATCCGATTCGGACAAAGTGTTTTTGGTTCTTTTCAGAAGCGGCCACGCCTTCTTTCCTACGATTACGATTCAGCGCTACTTCTTTCCAGTTCTCAGGAAGACATCCCGCCATCCCCTTAGTGGTCTGCCGCGACCACGTCGCACTGTTTCAGAGCACCAATCCTGAGCTTTACGGACTCGGCTCGTCCGTACAGACATGTTCTGCCCAGTCCCATTTGAATTAGCCAGCTCTATGAGCCACGTCACCGATTTGCGTCATTATATTCATCATAATAAGGGCAAGTAAACTCCTAACAAACACAATCACCAAGATTATTAACATTTGTAACAGCACCATAAGACCAACACCTAATGTTATTCAGCCGGTCGTTAGAGCATGTCTAAAGCCACGAATGACACCCTAAAATGATAACACAGAGCTTACGTATGACGTCACAGTTGAGCCGTTATAATCAACTTTGGATAGGTAATCTGACGTCAACGAAATGACGCGCCTGTATTTCAAAAAGTGTTAGACGGATGCGTATAGAATCGAGGTCAGACTGGTTATGATTAAGTCTCATGTAATAGGCAGTTTGCAGTATGTAAGGCTTGTTGCATTTAACGGGGTTAAAACCAAGACTTCGATCTGCTACTAAGATGATCAACTCACATTCTAATACGCAAACCGTGTGCCCGAAAGTCATGCACATAGCAAAAATGACTAACGCTCTAATTTAATTGAGGGTTTACAAGGTAAAATCGACTCCACCTATTGTCGAAGTCGGTTAAAATGTAGCCTATATTACCCGGGCCATAATAAAGAATCGACAGACACCTATACAAACACATACATACATAGACTGCTAAAGTCATAACCAAACCTTTTGGCTTCGCCCGAGTCGGGCAAAAAAGAACTACAGGGCCATCTATGGCACAAACGAAGAACTAACATAAAAGATCTAAATCGCACAATTAAAGTTATGAGTATAAAGAAAAACCCGACAGCAACATTGTCGGGCAGTACCCACTTGTCTGATAGGAAGATCCTCCCTTTTCTATAATGGGAGGTGAAGGACTTCACACCCCTATACATGTTGCATTAAATGAAAAATTTTAAAACCCCCGACACACACACACACAGACACGTCGGGGGTTAAAAACTACAAACCAGCCTGGGTAATGAACTACCATAAATCCATCCTTAGTACTCAATTTCATTGGTACTTATACTTTGATCAATAATAGTATTGGTATACGAACCTTATGTGCAACATTTTATGTTTCTAGGCTTGTGCGTCGTCAGGCGAATTTTATTACGTAGTCTATGTTACAGTCATGAAATAATTCTGAAGAATGATACAGTTTTTCAAGACACTTTTAAACTTACGTACCAAAAAGATATTTAAATTACAACTACAAACAAGTACATATAATTAACGAAAACTTATAAATACATTCCAAGGTATCATTATATCAGACTTTAATTAAAGCATTGTAATTCACCTTTTTAAGCCTCGTCTATGATTACAATACTTAATCTACCCTCAGGCTTTCTTTAATTAGATTTTTTTATTACAGTAAAACAAAATATTTTAACAGGACTACGAGTATTTCGTTTTTCTGCGAGCCGGAAATTGGAAACGAGGGACGCCCCTCCATTAGAAAGATCGCTGAAGGTCGCGGGGACCTCCTGCAATCATATAATGTACAGGTTTCAGATCGGGTCTTCTAGGCTATTTCATAATGATAGACTCTTGAAAACCTACATTTCATGAGACACATTAATGTTGATGACTTACGAGTCTGTTTCGGAATAGCAGTTTTTCAGTTAAAAAAAAAAAAAAACTGTTGTTTTTCAGTTTTTCAGTTTTGGATTTAATGCTGTTGAACCGATCTTTAAGATTTACACTCACTTTTACTAAAAATCACTAAATGCGTCTAGCGCCGTCTCTGCTATCTAAACTTAACAGAAACGGAGCAGTATTTAAATTGTTTACTTGAAACAATCGTAATTTGTGTTACGAGTCCGTAGACATGAAATGCCGAAAAACTAACACAATTTCTAAAGTCAAAACCATTTTTGATGATTAATCAACAAGAACAAACCCCATAATTGTTTCCGGTAACCAAATTGACGAACTCAAGCAACATAAAACCAATAGCAACGGCAAAAGAGTAAGTTATTAATCAAACAATCAACTAAATAATTCAATCAGTCGCTCCCTAAATTGTATAATCAATACTGTTGTTACAGTAACGAATTTTATTAGATAAGGCTAGAAGGAAAAATGGTATTTTTGCGTTTTTGGAAGGCAAATAATGAAGGTTGTGAAATCCGAGTAAATATTTTAATAACACTTAGTACTGGCTTATCATTTAGTTAACCTATCGATAACAAACTGAATCAGATTCAAATCAATGACTCGATAACCATTTCATCGATTTTTATTTCTTATGATACGTCGATAATTTCGGCATCAATCAAGTTGAATTAAAGTATTACTTAAATAAATGCTCCTGATTCGGTAGCCAAATGACTTGTTTTTAAATCTAAGACCTGCATTTAATCCAGTACATGATCAGAAAAAGAACTAAAAACCATGTAAAGGAAAACATAAGAAAATAGACACCATCAAAGTGCTAACGTTTTCTGTGATCCTTAAATCCGATTTCCTATTGAGATTTGTGACTTTGAACGTTTTGAACAGCACTGATTGCTGACACACGACTCTGATATGCTTCGATATCTGCTCAATTTGTGAGCGAAAGTGCTAGAAAATTGGCTTTGGTGAAAGGACACAAGAGGCAGGAGGACTTCCAATGATAGTAATAAAAGAAAAAGGGGAAGAGGCATTTACTCACCAATGAGTGAGAACAAGGCTGTCAATGATTCTTACTTTACGAGGAAAGTAAACAGCAAAAAATCCAGATGCTTTTTATTTTGAAGGTATCAATTAATTATGAGACGACAGACATTAGACTTGTTTATCAAAACACGATACATTTGCTTGAGACATGCCCTTTATTCAGTACACCCTAAATTTGATGTTTCCAAATCATTCAGGCTCACAAATACAGCTGTAAAAAGGTCTAGTACTCTCAAATCCGTATCATTACATCGTTTATCGTTCTTTCTTGTACCTCATACAAAACACTTGTATTAAGGCTTGGATGTACGGAGTGGGTTCCATCAGGTCCCTGTTCGTGACAAAATATCGTGTTAGGCCGGTATTGTAAAAGTAATGGCGGACTTCCGCGACAAACGTTCTGGTATTTACAACGGTTCGCTCAATAAGATAATAATTCGTTCCTTTCAACTCCTGTTATCACGCGACGTAATGAAAAATTTTATCTGGTGGATGTTATCTTTTTCGGAATTTTAGTGCGGTTTAATACTTTACTGTAATAATCCGACCTGCCTTCTGTCATTTTTTCTTGTATTTGGCGCCGGTTTACGGAAAGGTCTACAAAATGAAGACATTCATGAATTGTTTATATGTCAATTGGTAATGGTTTAGCGCTACGAAACACAAAACAACCAGCATAAAATACCATGCAATAGCTATATAAACAAAAACTATTCCTTCCAGCCTTCACACAAAAAAATCAACGATCCCCAAAAAACAATACTTCTCTATAACAAGACAATATACCATTGATATTTCACCTCAGCCTGACCTTCCATCGATCCAAACAAAAATAACAAATGGCTGTTAGTCATTAGTAGATGTAACAGAACGTATGAAAGTTCAATCATCTATAATGGCTGATGACAGACGGACGGGCAGATGATATTGTTACTGGGAGATAGGGTTCCCAAATACATTAATAAGATTTCCGGAGCAAAATCCGGACATTTAAAGAGAATTCTGGATTGTTGGGCGTATACTTTTGGTTACTTACTTCGACGTATTGGTTTATTGTGATTGAAATGTAAATCATAAAACCTACTGACATTACATGTCCTATTCCTATGCAAGTGATACTGTTGATTCCTATATTCATTTTATAAAAACTATCCGATACCCGCGGCTTCGCCCGCATACAAATCATATACGAAAACCTTCCCCGAGAAGCACTCTATCCATTGGTGAAAACAGCATGAAAATCGGTGCAGAAGTTTTTGAGTTTATCGCGAACAGGCAGACAGATGCGGCGGAGGACTTGGTTTTATAATATTAATAAACGCTTTGAAAATTATTTTTTTTCTACCCAGACACTAAGCTCTCAGTTGCGGAGTTTACCGAAATACATCTACGAACGGCAACCCTACTTAGAATCGACCCAAATTGGCACGGAGAACGTCCAGACATACGAGTATTACTATTAGGTATGCGGTAAAAATGAAGCACTCCCAGACGGCGAATTTTATGAAGTAGGTCTTACAGGTGTGTACAGTATTCACTCGACTATAATGAAGTCAATAATCTCATTAAAAGTTTTGTGAATAACTTTGCTACTTAACAGTAATTTTACGCAAGATGTATAAAAGATTAACACAGTTGTGGAGGTCAGATAGGTAGTCGCTCCATGTGAAATACTGGTATTCAGCTGCATCCGGTTAGACTGCAAGCCGACCCCAACAAAGTTGAGAAAAGGTTAGGCAGACGATGATGTATAGAAGACTGAACGGATCTGAATCCAGTTTTGTAAACAAATAGAACATGTCCCGGATTAACAGCCTCATGAATCCCACGTACGGAGAATCTGTTTTGAACCAAATTGCCATAAAGATAGGCCATATCTTAGATTACCACTTGTTAGCTAGGCCATAAGGGTGACAGTAGACCGTCAGTGAACTCAGTTTGACATGAAATAGTTTACTAAGGATATAAGTGAAACACCTAGGAACTCTTGGTCCAGAAGCTTTGTAATGTCAGGCTGTATAATTGTTACTAAATGGACTTAAACGTGGTGACCCTGGATTAGTTTTGATCCAGAACATGTCTCAGACGTCAAAGTAGGACTTAACTTACGCGTCGCTTCTTCATTCTCAGCCATTCCACTTTCGGAAAGCATAGTCATTAAATGTTCTATCAAATTTTTTGTTGGCGGCAATTATTAGTATTTTGGAGTTGCTGTATCTTTGTTATTGAATTGATTAGCGCCGCGCTATGTTATGTTACTTGATAGGATCTTTATTTTAAGAAAGATTAAAAAATGACACAAATTCTCCTATTTTTTCGTGCAAGAGACTGACTATCAATCGAAACTATTCACAGATTCATACTGAGTGGACAATCAGAAACCAGGACTATATCATCCCGATCACATCGTTTAAGAATATCGCTTCTAAATATCAGATCTGTTACTGTAACAGTTCTGTAACTACAGAACAGATCTAGTTACCGCAAGCGCGGTTTTGTGGTGATTTAAGCACTGCAATCGGTAACTGTTTAAACGCTTCTAAAGTATTGGTTTCGGTAGGTAGGTCAGGCGAGATAAGTAGAGTAAACGCGACCTTTAGACTGGGATTAAATCTTTTCAGAAGTGAAATAATGGCGTTTGAAAGAGCAGAAACGAACACATTGAAAATGTAGACATACTTAAAGGATATGTTTATTAAAGGGTAAAAACACAGCGCGTGTGTAAGTGTATGACCAGTTGTGTTAATGTCAATGAAGTAAAAGAAATAAGGAGGGGCCGTAAGGATTAATGCGACTACAGGAGCTAAACGCGAGTTTTATAATGCCTGAAAGTATATGATTCACTGCAATAAACAAAACCAGAAAAAATGAATGATATTCTTCAGGATATATGCTACTATGATAGTGTGATTTTACACGATAAAAAAATCACGAACTTATGTCTAAAAATTTATTTTAACTTGCTTGCTTGTTTTTTTGCAAATAATTGTTCAAGCAACATTTATTAGCATCATTGTGTTTTATTTTTTTTAGTCTAATTAAAAGATTTTTTGTAAATCGATCGACATCAGTCATTTCGCACTATTAGGCCCGCAGTGACTGACTTAACAACCACTTAGGAGTGCAAGCTGATTAGAACATTATTCTACCAGTATTTCAAACAAACTTTGAACCACCACAAAAAGAAGTGCTAATTTAGCTCCTTTAGTCCCCTTAATAAATAACAATAAATGTAGCTGGAAATTACACACAGCGCCATCTAGTGCCATACTAAGCAACGAGGCTTGTGTCGTGGACACCAGATAGTTGATATACTACATAGATGCTTTTTGACGGATATATCTGCATGGTGTTTATACAAACTCCCATGGTAAAACGCCGTGAGTTTTTGTAAGTACGTCTTTAAAAAAACTGCTTAGAAAGGACTTGTCGCTGCCTCTTGTGGTTATATTGTCTACCCCAGGGAGGGTTGAAGTCAGGGGCTGCAGGACTGTTCGAAAGAGATACCGTGGCCCTGGAACATAAAGAACGACGAAGGAACATGGATGGGTTTTAGTCAGTAAATGTCTGGCACTCCCTCCCGCTCCATGGAGTTGTAGACAAAGTCGGTGATAATACCTGTACAGTTTATTAAGGTCATTAGGTACTTGAACTCGGTCAGTACAACGCCTGTGAACTGAGAGGAGGGAGTGCCAGACCTTTACTGACTGTAGTGGAAATTACAGTCAGTAAAGGTCTGGCACTCCCTCCCGCTCCATGGAGTTGTAGACAAAGTCGGTGATAATACCTGTACAGTTTATTAAGGTCATTAGGTACTTGAACTCGGTCAGTACAACACAACGCCTGTGAACTTGTTTCAAAGAATACAGCCACAAATTCAAGTACTAGCCATAACAATTCTGACGACACACCAATTAATGGATCGAAGTCTCTTCAACAATACTCAAGTTAATCATAACAAGAAAGAAAAAACTGCCAAGTTAACATAAAGCAGTTCCTTTCAAGAACACATGATAATTCACACGATGAAAGTAAGAAAGAAATAGCTGTTATAAATCACGTCCCTTAACAGAGAGTAGATTTGACACATAATCCAGGATAATGTAAGAAAGAAGCGAAAGGACAAAACAAAGAGTCCTTTTAGGGTTCCGTAGATCTATACACAGCGAAGTTATAATGTCACCGTGTTCGTCTGTCAAAACAATGTTGCCCCCTAACTCTTGATATTACAGCCGTATATTATTATGTAAATTATTACGAATGCTATCAAAAAGTTTACGATGTAGCGCGTACCAAATAGGCTTCGTAAATTGTGGAATTTTACAGGGAAAAAAAGAGCCCGAAAGTAAAATAGTTTTAACAAGTTCCATAAGTAAATTTTCCAGTGATCTGTGAAAAATAGCAATGAATTATGACAACGGAGGAGTAGCAGGCCTATACACAGCAGTGGCTGAAACAAGGCCACCTATGATAGTGATGATGATGATGATGAATCGGTGAAATAGAGAACAGAAACATCGAATTGACCATCTCCTTTTCTAGTTTTTGAAGGGTTTATAGACAATTTCGAGGGTAGTAACCTAAGTCTAGACAGAATAAAGATATTTAAAAGAATTATTGAGAGGCTATCGGTGATTTTGTCTTGGACGTCAATATTTCAATTCAGTATTGAACACACAAATGCTGTCTAAAATTTTGGAATACAAGCGCGTATCACTATGCTCACAGACCACCAAACAGAAGTAATAGATTGCAGTTTTCTTCGTCATGTCTCGTCTATGGCTTTGATACAGAATCAATTAATAATTTAAAATGACAATGCTCCTTGGACCAAAAAATCAAATCTCCTTGAAATTCCACATCATCAAACGGTGGAAAATTACTACGGAACCCAGTTCCGAACTCAGTATAGTCTAATCATTCTCCACGCACGCACTTTTTTCCAACAATACAAAAAGGACAATGCACAATTTATCTAAATTACGCCAAGTCAACTTTGAAAGCACTCCTAGATCCAACCATCTGTCATCTTTAGCTCACATAAAAATAATAAATATGCGGTGATAAATCTTTTTGAAAGAATCATTAGATCGTAAATTATAATTATACACAAGTAATAAAATCTTTGCATTCTAAATGTCAACGTTTTAGTGTGTTAAGATGGAAAAAAAACATCTGGTCCAATGTGAGACTATGTTATGTTGTGAAACGATTCATTAGGTAGGGCTGTCAAGGATCTAGGCTTAGATTTTCGATTGATTGGAAATGGTAATGTTTTGGAGGAGCTCGTGGTAACAGCCGCTCAGGCCGATCTTTAGGTTAAGCCGTGCTTGTCTAGGTTGGTCTGTGGATAGGTGACCACCCTTACATACCGAGTTTCCTCACGTAGCACGTTAGCAGCTTTTGGTCCCTGCTGTCATTTGTCCAAGTGGCCCAAAAAGTCTGACGATCAGTCTCATCAAGGGGTATCGTATTACCCAGAATTAACTGCGTTTTGGAAGTCAGACAGGCATTCGCTCCATGTAAAATATTGGTATTCAGCTGCATCCGGTTAGACTGAAAGCCGACCCCAACATAGTTGGGAAAAGGCAAGCAGATGATGACAGAAATGGAAATGTTTTTGGATTACATGTAAGTAGTTATTATTTAGGACAACCAAAACGTAAATATACCTCCTTTATATACGATATATAATACCTATCTAGTCTGTGTAACGTGTCGAATTATGTGCATCATTATAACATCACGCCAGTTATCGCAGGATAGGCAGAGGAACCCAAATTTTTCCAGTTATGTTTAAATCCCATGTAAAATAGGGGCGGGTCACACAAATTCAGACTTCGTGGCTGCTACTGACAAAATTCCAGGTTGAAAAACCCATAGATGCCAAACATGTCCTTGTAGCAGTTAGCATCGACGGTTTTCAGTGTATCTAGAACTCATAGATTTACTATCTCTCTAACAGAATCTTAGTTGGAGAGACCGTTTTTAAAATAACGAGAATCAAAATGGCAAAAGACAATGCAACTTTTCCTTTGACCGCTGGCCCAAAAAATGACACCTGTTGTACATAGCTGAAACCTATGCCAAACGTTAGTAGTAATCATCCATGACAACTTTTACTATGGGGCCAAATAAATCTATCCCAGGAAAAAAAATATACAGGGTAACAAATGTTTGAAAAAAGTGTCGATTTTTATGACTTAATTAGAGGTTTTGTTTGTTATAAATATCGCCAATTGTAAACATATGAACAATAGAACACCTAAATAGGATGTAGGATAGGATATTCAGAATCAAAAATAATACAACATAGTTCAATAGACGCAGATAGCATTTATTATGACTACTAATCATTATCAACTATAACGCTATCCAAATAAAGGGCAGGGCGGTGAATGATGTCTTGGTGTCTGGCCCACGCAAGGAACCATACTATGGTCATTGTATGAGCGCAAACACCAATAGTTCTCCTGCCCGTCAAACAACTACAACAATAGTTACTAATACAATTTCTTCCTTGTGAGTTACCATCTATTAATATATAGCAAAAATATTTTCTAGAATTGCTGTGTCGGCTTTTAATACGCGCTCTTAGTAACCAAACATTCTCAAATGGCAAATGAAACTCATCTAAGCCTCTTAGTTGCGTATCTGCACATATTTCAATAATGTATTCGCCTCCGCGGACATGCTCGCTATAATAGCTCGAAGCAAGTTTTAGTTGGTAAGTGCCTACCGAGTACAACATTAATTCATCTTCGGACAATACAGGAAACTGAGGAAGATTAGGTAAATCCCCCGTAATATTAAAGAAGACCGTTCTCTGTCTATTTAAATTATTTTCGTCCACGTAATCTGCCAATCTATTTGGAACATGGACTCTGTTTCTTATTATTTCAAGAAATTCTTCAGCATGACGATTATCCACGAGAGGTATGTGAAAAGCATTAATTAGTGCTGCAGCAATCCTGAAGTCCTCGAACATGTGCAACATGGATTTATTAAAGTAAGTCTGTCGAAACAATCTGTAGTCTCTTTTAAATCTCCCGTTTACGACCTCAACGGGCCAACGGCATATTGTACACAACCTTGACTTATTGGCCTGTACTGTTGTTAATTGCGATGCTCGTCCACTATTTGACTCTGGTATTACACCTATAAAACCATAGGTTTCTAACTTACTAACCACATCACGGAAGCCTCTGTCTAAAATAAAAACCTTCTCTCTCTAATAGCTCCCTTAAAATAGTAGCATCATTTTTGTTTGCAGAGTATGGACCTTCAACCTCTAAAATATATCCGTCACAAGTGACAATCATAAATGGCTTTAAAAGATTTCGGTATTTATGTGGGCTGTAAGTGTCTTTCTGAAATGCAAAGTTCGTGCTTTTTTGGACGTATTTATATGTAGCATCGCAAATAACAATTGCTTTTGAATAATCCGGCCTGCCAAATAATGTATTCGGTAATAGAAGATTTCGCCTTGCAGCTTGTTCGCGACTTATATGGTTAAAACCTAAATGTAGAGGCACGAAATCTTCGGTTAAGCATTGCCTAGCTAAGTTCAATTTCTTTTCTAGATTTTGACGCGTCATGTGAAATATAGAAGCCAATCTCAAATCAAATCAAATCATCAGTTTCTCCAGTTCTTATTTTAGATAGGAAGATACCTAATACAGTTTTAGGTTTTCTAGTTCTTCTAGACAAAGGGGGTGTCACTTCT
Source organism: Xestia ashworthii (assembly GCA_950022955.1). Classification (NCBI taxonomy): domain Eukaryota; kingdom Metazoa; phylum Arthropoda; class Insecta; order Lepidoptera; family Noctuidae; genus Xestia; species Xestia ashworthii. The sequence goes on from OX465572.1 coordinate 3,629,581, forward strand.
AGAATTCTAATAAATTCATCCCGCGCTCGACCTGTCCAGTAATGGAGTTCTGCTTCATCAAATTCCTCTATTGGGACTCTATTCCAACTCGGGAGTGGGGGCTCGTGACGTCACAACGCACTAAAAACTATAGCACGGCGTGACGTATTGCGAATTTTAAAAGCGTCGTATCTTCGTCAATTTTGGTTTATGTAACAAAAGAAAAAAAACGGGTCAAATATTTTTTTATAATCTAACTGACGGACTAATTAGATTTTTTTAGGACACAAGCCTATTGCCGCAATATAGTGGTGCGGGAGGGAGACGAGGGGCGGGTACGCTAACTGCTACCTGACGCTGCGACGACGCGCGCGACGTGACGAAGCGCGCCCATTATTCCTAAACGTATGTTTTACAGCACGGGCCATTATTTTTTTAAGTTAGCACCAACACTTCTCTTATATTCTGAACAATTTGGCTCGTTTAACAGGAATTAGCCATTAAAAAATGAAATCATCAGCGAATTACTTCTGTATGCCTTTAAACCTTTACGAATTACATTAGGGGGATATTTTAAACCTGTTTAAAATAAACAAAACCTATAATTGAGTCATATAAAAACCGACACTTTTTTGAAACATTTGTTACCCTGTATATTTTTTTTCCTGGGATAGATTTATTTGGCCCCATAGTAAAAGTTGTCATGGATGATTAGTACTAACGTTTGGCGTAGGTTTCAGCGATGTACACTGAATTTCATATTTTTGGGCCAATTGGTTGCATTGTCCTTTCTTTTTAAAACTCGTCAAAGGGAACTTGCTTTTTCACAGTGAAAGGAAGTCCGCTTTGACGAAAACACGACTGGTATATTAAATGGAACTCTAATCGGACAAGGATCACTTACTTCGGTTTCGTGAAATGTACAACACAATAATTGCTGTTTTTATTATCGGAACACGCAATCAGACACAAATGACTTTCATTATCAACTTCGAAAGATAGCTCTTCCAAAGATTAAATTTATCAGAAATATCACCAAACATTACACACATTATTGTCACATCAACAATTGAAATCAAAGAAAAGATAAAACTAGTAGCAAAACGGTCTGCTGGAGCAAGGCTTTGACAGCATCAAACAAAATCAACAGAGAACTAGCAAAATACCCTCTAACGAAGAATACTAAATGAACTTAAACAAACTCAATTATAAACCTAACGTTGTAGACTAAAATATAAGCACTATACTCTAGTAGATGGAACAATTTCCCTTCAGCTAGTAAGGAGAAATGAGGTTATGTATTATGTAAAGCAGCACATATCTTCGTATAATATGCATCGTAAATTACGTTTGTAGGGACTCGGGACTTATTAGTGGGATTTATGTTTAAAAGCTTTTATTTCCTTTCAGTTGTTACTTTGTTTTATCGGAAAAATGTGCAGTTCATGGGTTTGCCTAGAAAAACGGAAAAATCTTTTTCACAGGTTTTTCTGCATTGGTAGCTTTATGTCTGAGCGCATAAAGAGAGTATAGGACTTTTTAACCGGTACCGACTTGCCTGTTGGAGACATGTTCTTTATGGTAGCACCCAACCCATCAAGTATCTGCTTACACACCTATCAGTGGCGCAGGCTCCTAACAACTCAATTCCCACCGGCTTACCTTCAGAAGTTTAGAACACAACCACTCTCTACCTACCGTAATTGAAAAATTGCACAATCACTACTTCTTACAAGCATCACCAAACGCCTACTCGCATTTAATAAAATAAAAAATACCCTTCAATAACATTTTGCTATAAAATAACCCGCAGGCGCTATCGGCTTTTTGGCAGCTTAAATTTCTAAGCAAAATAAACGTCATGACGTCACTAGCCAGCCCGCCATATTAGGGCTCTGGTAAGCCGGAGCAAACCGAGTTATTCATAGAGAAAGTAATAGAAAATGCGTGCGCGTGAGCGAGATGGAAAGAAATCGTTATCGCTCGTTGAATTTCGTAAAGAATCGGACATCATTCATGCTTGATGAATGACATTATTTTGTGCAGTAAACCGAATTTTATCGAGTTACACGACAGGGGCAGAAAAAGAAAGTATGATAGGGGAAGAACGAGATAGTATTAGTAATGGTGGATTTCGTATTTGGTTATTTATTTGGATGTTTATTTTGTTGTTCACTTTTATTTTTTTACTATGGTAGTTCTGCATTTTATTCTATTTTTTTTTTGTCATGGTTGCCAATTTCATTATTTTTGGGGTCGCTGATAATGAAAATTAGGTCAAAATGAAAATCCAAAATTAAATTTTTTGGTTGTTTCTTCATGGGTGTTGTTTTCGTGGTATTTGAGGTCGCGGATAATGAAAATGAGGTCAAAATTAAAATCCAAGATGGCGCCGACGATAAATTTCGGTTTTTTCTTCATGGGTGTCGTTTTCGAGGTTTTTGGGGTCGATGATAATAAAAAAGAGGTCAAAATGATAATCAAAGATGGCGCCGACGAAAAATTTCGGTTTTCTCTTCATGGGTGTCGTTTTCGTGGTTTTTGGGGTCGCTGATAATGAAAATGAGGTCAAAATGAAAATCCAAGATGGCGCCGATGAAAATTTTCAGTATTTTCTTCATGGGTGTCGTTTTCGTGGTTTTTGGGGTCGCTGATAATAAAAAAGAGGTCAAAATGAAAATCAAAGATGGCGCCGACGAAAAATTTCGGTTTTCTCTTCATGGGTGTCGTTTTCGTGGTTTTTGGGGTCGCTGATAATGAAAATGAGGTCAAAATTAAAATCCAAGATGGCGCCGATGAAAAATTTCAGGTTTTTCTTCATGTGTGTCGTTTTCGTGGTTTTTGGGGTCGTTGATGATAAAAAAGAGGTCAAAATGAAAATCCAAGATGGCGCCGATGAAAATTTTCAGTATTTTCTTCATGGGTGTCGTTTTCGTGGTTTTTGGGGTCGCTGATAATAAAAAAGAGGTCAAAATGAAAATCAAAGATGGCGCCGACGAAAAATTTCGGTTTTCTCTTCATGGGTGTCGTTTTCGTGGTTTTTGGGATCGCTGATAATGAAAATGAGGTCAAAATTAAAATCCAAGATGGCGCCGATGAAAAATTTCAGGTTTTTCTTCATGTGTGTCGTTTTCGTGGTTTTTGGGGTCGTTGATGATAAAAAAGAGGTCAAAATGAAAATCCAAGATGGCGCCGATGAAAATTTTCAGTATTTTCTTCATGGGTGTCGTTTTCGTGGTTTTTGGGGTCGCTGATAATAAAAAAGAGGTCAAAATGAAAATCAAAGATGGCGCCGACGAAAAATTTCGGTTTTCTCTTCATGGGTGTCGTTTTCGTGGTTTTTGGGGTCGCTGATAATGAAAATGAGGTCAAAATTAAAATCCAAGATGGCGCCGATGAAAAATTTCAGGTTTTTCTTCATGTGTGTCGTTTTCGTGGTTTTTGGGGTCGTTGATGATAAAAAAGAGGTCAAAATGAAAATCAAAGATGGCGCCGACGAAAAATTTCGGTTTTTTCTTCATGGGTCTCGTTTTCGTGGTTTTTGGGGTCGCTGATAATGAAAATGAGGTCAAAACAAACATCAAAAAGTCAAGTCAAAAAAATCATTCTAATTTTTTTTGTCGGCTTACCCTGACTCTTTTTTCACCCTTCGCCACTGACACCTATACAAAATGTGACTGCGGAGACACATCACAAAAACCACGTCCCACTTTCTATCCTGCTCTTTGTGCAATTCCACCCACAATTGATGGACCTGTGCGGAGCCACTGGTAACTCTGTCGATATGGCAGAGTTCTAGTTGAAGATCATTTAATTTAAACTCGCTTTAGCCTACAGTTTAGCCTTTCGTGCTGTCTTCAACACATCCTCTTTCTACCCTTTCCGCTATCAACCGGTAACGGTATCATGTAAGTACACATTTTTCTTTCAAATCACATCTCACACAATCTATCTATTGTCGTCGTCCTCTCCCTCTCTGTCCCTATACCCATGATTTATTTTTTCTCTTCTTCTTCTTCAGCCTTCGGCCACCCAATGCTGAGTGTAGGTCTCTTCCAAACCTCCCCACTTTTGGCGGTTTTGTGACATGGTTATCCAGTTTCTTCTAGCCTCGTTAGTGAGATCTGTCTGTCCACCTAGTCGGTTGTCTTCCCACATTCCTCCATCGCGTCCGTGATCTCTACTCCAGCACTTTCTTCCCCCATCTTTCATTCCTTCCTTCTCTTCTGATTTTTAACCCAATTTCAAAACTTCTCCATATCCTGAATTATCTTTAACATTTGAACAGGAAACTTTAACGGCAGTCGTCGATCGCGTTTCCATAATTGGGTTCTGTTTAATTTGACGTGAACTTCTGTTCTGAATGTCATAGTATCCGTTCCAATTTATGTTCCAGTTTCAGGGTTAAACTCAGTCGTGTAGGTACTGAAGTATTAACCTCGGTGGTATTGTTCCAGGTCAGTTGTATATTTTGAAAAAAGAAAATTTTCGAAGAGTTTGTGAAAGATTTTCGTATGAAATTCTTTGTGCTAATTATAATTAGTATTTCATGGCTTCTATGCATTTCTAGTTTTGGTGCATTTCTAGTCCGATATCTTTTTATTCTAATACCTTGAATTAGATCCCCTAGGAAGCGATGGAAACCACATCACCATTCATCCAACAAAAATAAAACGCACATCGGCAACCCTATCTAGAATGCGTCTAAATCGGACTGGATGCAAGTCCAATGTAAACATTGTAGCGGATTTAACATCTCAACTCAGATTATGATAAATGGCTATCAGCGTATGCCAGCAAATACCGAGGTATGATCTGGGCATAACCTGGGAACCTATTGAGAAGGCGATGGAATAACAAGTGAAATTTAATTAAAAAATTAAAAAACCCCGGCACATATTATACTTATAAGTTATGTAGAAGATAATTCGTTAATTAGCCGTTCTGTGGTGGCGGCCATCTTGGGTTTTTAATTTATGATCTAGTGTATAGTATTCTACTAGTCAAGCCGTTTCATTTGATACCCACGTTGAGGAAATTGTGAAAAAATATGTAATCCACCATTTTGTGGCGGCAGCCATCTTTGACCGATTTTGTTCAAACATAGCTAAGAATGACCCGACTAATTACCTTTCAAACAAAAACAAAATCGGTTCATACGTTCGGGTGCTACGATGCCACAGAGACACACACACACAGAGACACGTCAAACTTATAACACCCCGTCGTTTTTGCGTCGTGGGTTAAAAACCCGACTACTTAAAAATCACGGTCTAATTAAGTTCGGCGTTTACAAGTTAAAATCCGACTCCTCTGATTGTTGAAGCCGATTAAAATGTAGCCTATGTTACTCGGCCCATAATAACGAATCGATTGACACCTTTTTTATTGAATAGTTTAGACGTTACGGAGGAACATACGTAAATACAAACATACATAGACTGCTCAAATCAAAACCCTTCCTTGGCATCACCGCAGTCGGGTAAAAAAATTACCCAAGCAGAATTCTTGACATATCCAGACAGATGGTGGCCCTGGCCGTGATAGATGGATGCTACCAATCACAGGATTATAATTTTAAATAATGATATCATTTTCTTTTCATTGAAATATCGTTGCAAGGTGGAAGGTTAGCTAGCTCCTATGATGTAACAGCAAAACTGGTTTTTGGCTGATTTTCTTTAAAATCGAGTTGGTTAGACGGAAACAGGTAATTTGAGCATTTCTAGATAATCCAGTTCATATGTAAAAAAACTGGTTTTTTATCTGTCTTGAAAATGTTCTAGATGTTAAAGGGCATTGACATCATCCTCAAGGTTATTTTGTGGCCTTCATAATCAACTTTGTCATCATTATCTGTGTAGCCTTATCCCAACTATGTTGAGGTCGGCTTCCAGTCTAACCGGATGCAGTTGGATACCAGTATTTTACGTGTAGCGACTACCCATCTGACCCAATTAGTACTGGGTAATACGATACCCCTTGGTAAGACTTTAACGACTGTCAAAGATCTACAATTGACAGCCGGGACGGCTTGACTTATTTTCCGAGTTACAAAGGAACTTCGGTATGTAATGCGTGGTCACCCATCCATAGACCAACCTAAACCAGCGTGGCTTAACCTGAAGATTGATCCGAGCAGCCGTTTTTGTTGTTACTGATTTTGTAATTGACAGAAATCTGTTGTTACTTTCTTCAAAAGACCATTTCAGGCACTTAACTGCGGCCTTTCACATTTATAGTACTAGCTGTTGCTCGCGACCAAGTTCGCGAGGACATTTGGATGAATGTAAGTACGAGAGCTAAAAAAACAAGTAGCCTATGTGCTATTTTACAGACTATAATCTACTTTTGTGCCAATTTGCCAATTGATTCACCTACCTCTCCCCACCTCCGAGTGAATTACGCAAGGAATAGAAAGAAAACACATCTTCTAAAACACATCGCCCAGATACAGCCACTTCAACAGTCACACACCCCCTATACAACACAGTCTAATCAACAAACAGTACCTACAATAACAGCAGTAATTATCAATCAAGCTAAGCTCCAACCATTTCCTTCCGAATAATTACGAGCACAATTACCAATATACCGCAGCTTCCATATATACCCGACCTCGATTGAATACTTGGAGTGGATCACGAAACCGAAGAGTGTACAGTTGGCGAAATAGATTGGGTAGCAGAGGCAATACTTTCATACAAGCTCAAAAGCTCGGATTGCTCTTGTCACATGCTTGATTTCATCATTTGAAGGTTTCTGCACAGTAGGCTTGTTGTTTGTTTGCCCTTTGGCATGATTTTGCGTAAACCAACGCCACATGTGGTGTTAACGCACAAACGCTCTTCAATCGCCCGAACACCAAGCAAATTTACCATGTGTACAATCACGAATATCGAACTACCCGCCAAAATCGAGATATTGACCTAAATAAACATAATTTCAGTTCAAATCCGAATGCACCATCAAAGATTACAAGACGCATGCGTCATAAACAAGACATAATGGTACAAGACAGAGTTATGGCTGAATTTTATGTCCCCTTTAATATTCCTGACAATGTAGAATCAATGTCCAGACTCCAGAGCGTTAAATTTATGAGCTGTTATGAATCTTAGAGACGGATTTATTCGAATTTAAAAGTAATATTGTTAGTAATCGATTACTCCGCGGAGTATGAGCTGGTCCACAAAGGATGGAACAGTTAGTATCTTGTCTTGCAGAACATGCAAGCGGCCATTACTTCCTACATCATCATCATCATCACCAGCCTATTAATGTTCCCACTGCTGGGACACAGGCCTCCTCTCAATGAGAGGGAATGGGCTATAATCCACCACGCGGGCCCAGTGCGGATTGGTAGATGTCACATGTCTTCGAATTTATGGTTCTAGGCCATGCCGGTTTCCTCACGATGTTTTCCTTCACCGTTTTGAGAGCAGCGGTGATGAAATAAATTACACAAAGTAATGCCGCCACCACTGGGCCACCGCTGCCCCTTACTTCCTAAAAACATCATATATTATTGCATTGCGAAAAATCTTTACAAAAGAATAAACCTATTTTCATAATTCTCTTGCCCTTATCCCAATTTATTCAGAGTCAGCGCAGCATGTCTTCTTCCTCCATACGACAACTATTAGTCGTCATTTCATCCGACACCTCGTTTCTTGCCATATCATCCTTTTACTAATAAACCTCTAATAAGAACCTATTTAAATGAAAAATGTTGACTGCCGAAATGTCGGTGTACTATAGATACACCCCTGCTTAACCCCTCGGGGATTTCAAGCGTGAGATTAAATGCTTAAAGAAAGCAAAGAAAAGCAACGGAGATTTTTAAGATATCCCAAATTCTATACTCAGATTGATGAAAGAAAACGTCCTGTTGCTATTGACAGAATATAGAATTTATATACTTATTATGTACGTAGTGTATAATCTAATCTCTATTTGAACGGATTCTGGAAAAATAAATCTTACATTTTCTAGGTACATAATCAAGATTAGCCAGAACTAGAAGCCCGGTCTATTGAACCTTTTTTAAGCAAAAAATCTGATCTTTTGAAAATATTCCTAGAATCAGAGTTTGAAAAATTGTGATTTATATCATATAAAGTGGTTGCCTGTGGAGGAGCTCGTGGCAAAATAATAAAAGCCGCTCGGGTCGATCTTTAGGCTAAGCCGGTTCTTGCCTAGGTTAGTCTGTGGATGGGTGACCACCCTTACATACAGAGTTTCCTCCGTGCCTCGGAAATCACGTTAAGGACCCGGCTGTCATTTGTCCATCTTTGAGAATCGTTACAGGATCGTCAGGAGGAGGTCGTTACTGGTTGTCAGATTTTTTGGGCCACTGTCTAGGTAGTCAGTGGCCCAAAAAGTCTGACAACCACTCTTACCAACTGGTATCGCATTACCCAGTATTAGCTGGGTTGTGGAGGTCAGATAGGCAGTCGCTCCATGTAAAATATTGGTATTCAGCTGCATCCGGTTAGACTGGAAGCCGACCCCAACATAGTTGGGAAATAGATAGCAGTAGCCTGTGACTTCCTCTACGATTCGGAATGTAAAGTAGCCTAAATACGTCTACAGGACCTAGTCTACCTTAACTATCTCATGTGTTAATCTAGGTTATAAACCATGTGTGTGTGCAAAATTTCATCCAAATCCGTAAAGCAGTTTTTGCGTCAATGAGTAACAAACATCCATACATCTTTACATCCATACTCACAAATTTTCGCATTTATAATATTTATTAGGATTCTAAGCTCCCGATATATCGACGCTGTTTGCAAACGCCATGATCGCAGGATAACTGGAGAATGCGGGTAGATGGTGAATAAAATATTAGGTGCAGACAAATCCGTCTACCCTCTTTAAGAAAGAGGGTTTATTGCTACGCGCACTACTGGAACTTGATACAAAGAATCGAATGAAAGAGAATTCCAGAATAATTGATAATCACAGAAGTTTAGTTAAGAACCGTGAAAGCTTAAAACAGTGTCTAAACAATTTCGTTCATCTCCATTCACTCAACAAAAACCTACAAAAATCACCCTTAAATCCATACACCGATCAATAAACCAGTAACAATCGCACGTTTAACAAGAAACATCAAAGCTTCTCTTACCAACGTTTGATACGTGCCAGAGTAGCCCAGACTCCCAGATCTCGCGACATGTACCGCTAAATTTATCCCGCATACCTTTTATGAGTCATTACGCGTATGTTTATGTTTATTTGCGGTTTTATAATGTTTATTGGGTACAATTTGCGGGTAGGTGTAGTGTGTCACGGTTCATTTGAGAGTTGTGTCATTGGATGTTAGGACATTTGGATCGTTTCCCTATTTGCGGAAGGTTTCGATTCGCATCGCGCGTTGATCTAGGATAGAGTCGCAGGTCAGGATTTTCGGTCTGTGACGTTTTATAAATGAGTTATGCGTGCTGTGGTGGGGGTTGCGCGGTGGGGGGAGTGCGGGGCGATGCGCCGCACTCTCATTCTAGTCCAAACAGTTGTAGCGACAGCACGCCCAACGCAGTAATTGTTGGAAACCGAGTTATATATAACTAGTGTACGAGAGAACACCACACGGTCGCTAGGCGAGTTACTCTTTATCATCTTCCAGCCCTTTTTTTTTTTTTTTTTTTTTTTTTAGGATGGGAAATCATCAAATGACTTCTCCCACTCTGGGCGGAGCGGGAGGGAGTGTCAGACTTTTACTGACTAAAACCCATCCATGTTCCTTCCTCGCCCTTTACGTTCCGGGGCCGCGGTATCTCTTTCGAACAGTCCCGCAACCCCGGCAGGCTTCGGCCCTTGCGGGCCCCTCTCTTATGCTGACATCTCTTTGAGGCGCGCGTGGAACACGAACGCGCCGTCGACTCGGCCTGTCGTCGTTAGACGGACGGACGGCTAGCTAGCCCATAGCCAACCGTCCACAGGCCCGCGTCTACGGTGGCCGGTAGCCACCACGTGGCCCCCGACGCCCGGTGCGTCTCCCGCGGCGGCCGGGAAGAGAGGATCTCTCCCTCTCTCGTTCCGCCACCTCCTTCGCTAGCATGACTGCTTCGCAGAAGGAGGTGACGGCTTCCCATTCCGTCTCGCTCCGGACCATGGATTGAACCAGGGCCGGACGCGAGAGGTCGCCGCCGCCGATCGCCGCTACGAGGACACGGCGGTGCTCCGCCCACGCAGGGCAGACTTCCACCGTGTGCTCCACCGTGTCCTCCGGTCGATCTTCGCAGTGGAGACACCCGGGCGTTTCCTCCCGCCCGATTCGGTGCAGGTACCTCCCGAAACATCCGTGTCCGGTGAGGACCTGCGTCAGGCGGAAGGTGAGGACGCCGTGGCGCCTCTCCAGCCACTCCTCAAAGAGGGGACTTACCGCCACTATCGTGGCGTGCCCTCATCTTCCAGCCCTTATCGCATGTTATTTGGGGTCGCCGCAACACGTTTTTATCTTCCATTCTCCTCTGTCAACCGTCACACAATCCATCCATCGTTTCCTTGGTCTTTCTCTCCCTCTCAATCCAAATTTATTTTAGGACGTGTAACTCCTAGCTTTTAAATAATTTAAGGATGTTTTTCTTGTATTCAGTTTTGAAGAATAAAGATTCGATTTGGGAACAATGCACAATGCACATTAGAACGGGGACACCAAATTCAGTGCAAAAAAAAAAAAAAAACTTTAAACAAGCCCAAAATAAGCGGTTAAATAACATTAATTTTAAAACACTGTTTTAAGCTATCACGGTTCACAATTAAACTTAAAATGTCACTTACGTTCTAGTAGTCAGTACGCGTAGCAAAAGACAAAGAAAGAGGGTAGACCAATTTGTCTGCTCCTAACAAGTTTTTCCATCCACCCGCTTCTCCAGTCAACCCGCGATCATGGCGCTTGCAACAGCGCCGAAATATCGGGAGCTCAAAATAAATAAAAATCACGGAAGATATCCCGTAAGTGACATTTTAAGTATAATTAATTATAAAAGTTGAATCAATTACATGCATTGTGATAAACACAGCACATTGTGATACAAGGGGCTAAAATGACCCATTATAGACGAGGTAGTTTCACTACCGAGCTTTAGCGAGGTAGTAAATAGGAACCGAGTTATAATGGGATTTTAGCGCCGTGTGTTACACCGTACTTTTCACTACAATTGCGAGAAAATAAAATAACCACATTTAATATGATAGTTTATTTTATTTAAAATGAAATGGACAATTTGTACTGTTGTTCTAATGAGATGTTTTTTTCCCGGCAACATAATCTCAGTTCTCTGTGAAGACGAATATAATATTGTGTCGTCTGTGGGGTAAACGTAGGAGATAAAAAGGAATCCTACTTATAATTCAAATAAATAATACAGAAAATTTCTTAAAATTTCGCGCCAATGCCTTTTTTTATTTCTTCTGTAGCTGGAATGCAACGCACAAATCCTGCCAAAGAGTTCGGCGTTCGGCGCGTTTGGTTCCACTTTAAAAATAAAATGTTTTTTTTTTATTTTATGGAACAGTAATAAGTCAATTCTTTATGAATTATGAGTAAAGACTGCGTTTTCGAACACCGCCGACGAAATTTAAAAAAAAAAGCTTATTTTCCCTAGGGCTATAATGAGCAATTTTACGGCCCCTCTGGTACGCTATTATGACGGTCTTTTCGAGCAAGAAGAGTGAAAAAGAATAAATATCTCTTCTCTCGATGTCCTGAAAACTAGTATCTATGTACATCAGGTGTTTTCGACATTCAGATTAGCTCATAATCTGTCGTCACTATACCAACTGTTACGACCATTATTCTCCTCAAGGCAGTTACTAAAAGCCATAAACTGAAGACTCATGATCAAACAACATATATATCAACTAATATATGTCTATAATGCATGACATAATACTTGAGAAACACCAGATTTGCAACATTGTATGTTTTGGCTGAACGCTTCGGTGCAAGAATTCAGTCAATGCGTTTTAAATGCAGTAAAATCTTGTAAATGCAATAACGTGTTGATGGTAAGCAGGATACCGGTGGACTTAACATTCCTCTGCCAATATTGGGAACGATAAAAACCGTAACATTCTCTTTATAGACATTTGCGATTGGAGCGGCATCTACAACTCCAGTCGCCGCATACGAACTAGGTTCTCATAACGAAGAAGAAAAACATTCATTTTAGCTACATTGTAACATCTCACACTACCTTCATCACCTTCCTAGCCTTTTCCCAACTATGATGGGGTCGGTTTCCAGTCTAACCAGATGCAGCTGAATACCTGTAGTTTACATGGAGCAACTGCCTATCCGACCTCCAGAAACCAGTTAATTCTGGGCAAGACGATACCACTCGGTAAGACTGATTGTCAAGACCTGTTGGGACCCTGACTACCTGTAACGATTGTCAAAGATGGACAGACTGCCGGGACCAATAGCTTAACGTGCTTTCCGAGGTACGGAGGAAACTCGGTATGTAAGGGTGGTCACCCACCATACAAACCTAGGCAAGCACAGCTTAACCTAACGATCGACCCGAGCGGCTGTTATTGTTTAGCTACGAGCTCCTAAATGCTCCTCCCCCTCTTCGCACACTACCATGTTTACAAATAAAAGTTTCTTATTCTTTAGGATAGCGTCAGTTTTCTAAAATTCTGTTTCACAAAGACTTTCAAAATATTTGCTGCTACAAAAATACTCGAAACTTTTCGCACTATCCTCTACATTTATGACGAGTGATAATTTAATTGATTGATACGAGATGATTCACAGCGTCTGTGAAGCGAGCTAGAATTAATTGAGACCTATGATCCGGATGACCTTGTTCATTACTGACGGCTACTGTTGAAAAATATAAGATCTGGATATTTTTATCGCTCAATCAAACGCGAGTTTTTATGACTCTCGTACTACTGAATTTTTTCGTTGGTACATGAATGAAGAACAGGTCGATGACCTATTTGAAGGAATGTGACAGTGCATCCAATCAAATTTGGGTATTTCCACTTGCATAAGTATTCAGAAGAACAGAATCAATACCCTTCAAAGTAAAACATAGAAACACTGCAGGAATATTTATTTACTTAGTTTATTTATTTGAGAAAACATTACACAATATAACAGACAAATCCAAGCTATATAGTAACAAGAAAAGTCACCTTTGGCGAATCTATTACCAAGCGTTTTCCCCAATTTCCTGGAAAAGCTTGAAATTTTCTTGAGAAACACTTTTAATAAGCTCAATAATATAGGTAAAAGGAACCTACAAACTAAAATACTCAGTACAAAATCTAGTCTGAATATGAATTTATTACGAACATTGGATTTTGATTTACAAGATGCATTTCCAAATTTACTACTAAACTTCTTACTTCATGCTCTATCATGCCTACACCACAAACCAGCAGTTTCCACTAGTTTGTCAAGATTTAAAAATATTCCTTTCGCTCCAACATAAGTATTTTCAAAGACAATATTTCTTCCGTTGAAAAATATTCAGTATTTCTCGAATTTCAGCGTTATTTCGACGGTGCAGGCTCTGAAATCGTTTGGTGTTTATATTTTATTCGCGATAGCATGTCGGGAAGGCTTCAAACGGAAGATTCCCATTCAAATGAACCTGCCAAACTGAACGGTTTATATAATACTGTAAAATAAAAGTACAAACGACAAAAAGATTTGGTACGTGAACAAGAAATACGTAATGAAAATCCATTATCATAACGCTAAATGTTAAGAACGCTACAATATGATGGTTTGGCTATGAAAAGACCCAATGATTTTATTTACTTACCTATTACGAAGTCGACATGGCATATTACTCTATAATGCAGACAGGATTTCCCAGAGGACAACTAAAACTAGGTGGAAGGTTAAGTGCAACATAATCAAATCTACATTTCTCTGAGGTGTAAACATGTTAAGTATTAACAGTAATGTTTATGTTTTTTCGCAGACAAGCAATGCCAAAGATTTTACAGTCAATACGAAAGCTAGTAATTGCGGACCTCACCTCTGATTTTTCGGATTCATGTGCGTAATGCATAATTATCATTTGCTTCCGTGAAGGAAAACATCGTGACGTAATCAGCACGCGCAAGAGATTTTTCTCGACGGCATGTAAAACCAAGTCAGTGGCCCTTGGGCGGCATAAAAACTCTGGACACCGTATCATTTGCTCACAGTATACAATTCAATGAATTGTCCTTTCCAGAAGGTTTCACATTAAACTCAATAACAGGAACAGGAATCGGAAATTACCATGAATTCATAAATACTTGTTGAAATTAAACTGGTTTTAGGATGCAGCTTTTCAATGAAAATGAAAAGACGGTCTAGTCGTAACAGAAATAACGTTATAAGTTATTTTTAACACCCGACGCAAAAATGACGAGGTGTCACTACTCCTCAATTTGGGTGTCAAAAGAAAGGACTTCACTAGTAGACTAATGCACACCATATTGAAAGGGAATGAGGAATATTGTATTATTATACTACACACACACAGCATACGGCATTTCGTTACGTGATGATTTCTTCTAAATCGCACTACCCGTAAGCCGCGTTAAGGTACTTCGTTAAAATAAAATACTTATACGCCCACAGGTCAATTTATGAAATTTTACGCGCTCACGTAAAAACACGTCGTATACTTCACTAAATAAATAAACAAATAAATAAATAAAGGAAAACTAGATAAATGAATGCTAAATAAATGAAACTAGATAAATTAAAAACTTTACCAAATAGTATGCATATTAGCCACGCCCGCCAACGAGGTCGACTAGTGTAACCTTAAACAAATTGCTTACAATTTCAAGTATTACATTCCTACTGGCTAAGCTAGTAGTATTCCAGCTGTCTATTACTCGCATTACGTCCGGAATGCCGCCAGTATCTTCACATATACAGTAAGTACATGAATAATTTCGATTTCAAGCTTTATTGCCTACATTCACGGTAGAAATAGGGATGTTATAATAATATGGTAGTTGATGAATTTGGTACGAGAAAAAATGTTCTAGTATTTCCATGTACAAGTACTAGAGGTTTTAAATAATAACTTTAAGACTATTTTCTCCAAGGGATAGGCATACAATCATCATCTGCCTAGCCTTTTCAAAACTATGTTGGGGTCGGCTTCCAGTCTAACCAGATGCAGCTGAATACCAATATTGTACATGGAGCGACTATCTATCTGACCTCCACAATCCATTTTGTGGGTAATACGATAACCCTTTGTAAGACTGGTTGTCAGACTTTTTGGGTCACTGACTCCCTGTAACAACCGTCAAGGATGGACAAATGACAGCCGGGACCAACAGCTAAACGTGCTTTCCGAGGCACGGAGGAAACTCGGTATGTAAGGGTGGTCATCCATCCACCCCAGACCAGACCAGATCGACCCGAGCTGCTGTTATTAATTAGGCACGAGCTCCGAGTGTATGATACAGTCATGAGCATCATGTACATGTATGCACGTGCAACTTTTACAATAATGATTTTCTCTCTCTTTTTATTTTTAATAGGTTCCAGAGTTTCAACACCCTTTGACTGCTATCTATTTAGTCAGTCAGTTAAAGTAATGGAAAACAATGGACACATTTTTTTGAGTTTGTATGTTAATGATATTGACAAAGATAAAGCGCATCAAAACTCGGGGAGTGAGGGCTCGTGCGTGACATCAGAACGCATCAGACGTATTGAGAATTGTAAAAGCGTCTTATTTTCGTCAATTGTGGTTTTACAAAAGAAAAATAAGCTCAATTATTTTTTGATAACCTTACTGATGGACTAGTTCGATTTTTTTGCCATCTACCCTATTCGAAACATGAACGTGCAAGCAAAGCCAGTAATTTCCTACATCAAGAGATTGGACTCAACGGGATTTCACTTCACGATTTCCGTAAATCTCAGCAATCGGTTGCAATGGGACGTGATCTTTGAGACCTGCAGTGTTAGCAGACTTTCTTCTATTTTATCAAAGTTAGATTGAACTAATCGTGCTCAAACGAACATGACTCGTCAACTTTTAGAAGTATTTTCTCCTACCGTGATTAAAATATAATCCCTACATGTATTTCAAAAACTTGTAAACAGTTGGAAATTTGACCTCCCAACCCAATATCTCCGTAGGTACTAGAAGGTTCCTAGGTATGGTCCGGAACAAAAAAGATCGCAATAGCGGGAGAAAAAGTGCCTTTCAGGTCCGTTACGTTACGGACCTCTTTACACCAACTAAACTAATTTTATAAAGAGGTCAATTTTATGCATTTAGATGTCGACGTTAGACTTTGAAACTACTGATCGGATTCTGTAAATTCATTCACTAATGAGAAGCTACATTATCCTTGAGTGCACTAAGATTACATTTAAAAAGCCTCCGTGGGATAATACGCTAGTTTCCACCATCAATAAATTGCAAATCTATTTAGTCCGTAAAAAATGGACACGTATTTTTTGTTTTTGGAAATCAATGTATATATTGACGAAGTCAGAACGCATCAAAACTCGGGGCTTGTGACGTTACAACGCACTAAAAATTATACCACGGCGTAACGTATTGAGAATTTTAAAAGCGTCGTATCTTCGTCAATTTTGGTCTACGTAACAAAAGAAAAAATATGTGTCAAATATTTTTTCAAAATCTAACTGACGGACTAGTAAGATTTTTTCAGGACACAAGCCTATTCCCGACCATAACGCAAGCGAAGTCACAGGAAAAAGCTATTCACAAATTCAATTGATCAGACATAAGTTCTATGAACGAATCTAGAAACACATCAACAATTTAAACGGTTACCTACTCAATAACATGATATTACAGAACCATCCGACATTAGATTACGACCAGCCCTAATGCCAACCTCAATACCTAATCGATCTATGGAATCGAAATTTGATTTCTGTGGTACATTGCCGTGCTCCAAGGCTGGACTATTGATCAAATGTTCTAGTAAG
Organism: Xestia ashworthii; assembly: GCA_950022955.1. Classification (NCBI taxonomy): domain Eukaryota; kingdom Metazoa; phylum Arthropoda; class Insecta; order Lepidoptera; family Noctuidae; genus Xestia; species Xestia ashworthii. The sequence continues at coordinate 3,646,517 of OX465572.1, forward strand.
TAGGGATGCACGATAGTGTAATGTATCGATACACCTGTCTTTCGATAGTTTGGAATCCAAACTATCGAAAGACAGGTGTATGAAACTCCAAACTTTGGATCTTTTCGGATCGCATGTGAAGTAAGTCTAGGATCGGATAGGCTGGCTTCGATCCAAAACATAACATTACGTGTTTAATCCTAGAAGGCAAAGGTGTATACCACGTAGTACATTTTGGCCAGTTATGTTTAAGCCGGCGCTAATTCTCAGCAGTCGCTTCATTCCAATTCTCGTTTGTGTCAATACTTTAAATCGATACAAACGCAGTTATTAAAAAAAGTAAAAATGATAAATATTACATGAGTTTATTATTTTTCTCACTATGTTTACTTTTTATTAGTTATAATTATAATTTAACCATTTTTTTTTATTTTTGTATATTTTGTCCTGTCGGGCTCATAAATGCTTTTTCTTTCTCTATCGCGTCGTCCGTATTAATGCCTCTAGCAAAAAGTTTTTTGCTTTTAAGTAATAATTTTGTGACCTCTTTTTGTATTCTATCGAATTGATTAATCATGCAATTTTAGATATCGGGTACGATATGACTCATTCAATCCAATTTCGATACTTTGTATGGATCCAATATATCGGATCCTGTTGTATCGATAGTGTAAAGCATCGGATCGGATCGTACATCACTAGTTCCAAACAATATAGGTTATGTAGAACAGGCCTGATTTGTGATGCCTATTTAGGCTATAAATATAATATTTGATGGAGGAACCGCGCCTTTGCGCATTTATTAATCAAACATTTTAGGGGGATAAGGGGACAGTTTTGTGTCAACCTTAATTATTAATTAATGCCTAAATGGAGTGATGTCATGAATGAAATTCAGGGTCGTTTTCTAGAACAATAAGAGGTTATTGATGTCATTTCAAAGTAGGTTTCATTTTATAAGCATTGCTTCGGATCATTTTCACTTGCTGGTCCTGCGGTGATGCCGGGTAACTATGTGTTGCAGTATGGATTTTCATAGATAGAATTCTGAACGACTCAAAAAGTCTGACAACCAGCCTTACAAAGGGGTATCGTGTTACCCAGTACTAAATGGGTTGTGGAGGTCAGATAGGCAGTCGCTCCATGCAAAATACTGTTATTCAGCTGCATCCGGTTCGACTGGAAGCAGACCCCAACATAGTTGGGAAATGGCTAAGCAGATGATGAATTCTGAACGTCTCAAGTAGAAACGATACCAGTCCCGTGCAGAGCTTGAACTGTGAGTGGAATTTCTTACTTACATAACTTTATTTTTCTTATTGACTTGTTTAACTGCCTTGTTAGTTTAGGTCCATGTTCACCAAAAAGATGACGATCTGATTATCTAAAAACAGCTGTTTAAAACACATTTTGTATGGGAACATGTCACAGTGACAGCTGTTTTTAGACAATCAGACCGTTATCTTTTCGGTGAACATGGACCTTAATGGTCGCAAGTACGACTGTTGATCACGAGGTCCTGATTCCAAGTTCGAGGAGTGTTATGGGGGCTTTTCCATCAGGAATTTCTCAATAGCAGCCACTGAGTCTGGATTTGTGCTCAATTGATAGCAACAGGCTCGCCTGATACTTCATGGGAAGATGGGACTTAGGCTGTGTCCCCCGTAGGCAAACTGTTAGCAGCCGACTGAGTGAGCCGCAAGTGGCGAACTGAAATTTGAGTTAGCTGCAAATTTCAGATAAACTTTCGTGCGTCGCAAGCAAACTGTTATGAGTTAGCCGCTTATTTAGGCTGAGGCTACATTAGGCCGCGACGCGACCTGCGACACATGAGCGATTATGAATGCTCACGTATATGGCTACACAGTTCATCAAATGTTACTAGCGATCTTTGATTTCTTTATGCGATCGGAATAAAGTAATCACGGCATCGGCTTCGGCTACACCAACATAGCGAAATTGAAGCGTATTCATTAGAAAATACGCCGGAATCTCGCTTGTAATGTAGACATACCATGTTTTTCGCAAATCGCTGCCTACTGTTAGCCTCAGCCTTAGGACGACCGATTAAATGTTCAATTTACTATTGTTGTACTGTCCGCATGAACAGTTTGCGGCAAACGGACTTACTACGCCGGGCGAATAACCATATCGCCATCGACTGGAACCGGTTTTGCTGTGAGTCGGCCACTAACTGAGCCAGACGGCGCACGTAAAGCTGCAAACTGCGTAAAGTGAGCGCAAAACTAGCCAACTGTGGACACTCCATTTCAAATATCTGGAAGGGCGTATACTAGGAAACCGATACGCCGCAAACTCAGTCGGCCGCTAACAGTTTGCCTACTGGTGACACAGCCTTAAACATAACTGGCGAAATGAGGTACGCCTCTGCCTATCCCTCCGAGGATTACAAGCGTGATGTTATGTAAAGTCTGGAAGACCCAACAGACTGTAACTGGTGACGTGGTGGTGTAACTCACACACGTCAAACTTCTACGATGCCACAGACAGACACATACACACACGTCAAACTTATAACATCCTGTCTTATTTTCGTCGGGGACTGGAAACTAAGTACCCTTTAGAACGGTAGAAGAAGATCATAGAAACGATGGATTGACTATCTAAAAGATGACATGGCTAGAGAGGAAAGTTACTGTTGAGGTGAGATGCATGTGAAAGAAAAAATGTATGCTCCGGCTCCAAATAAGTTGAGATTAGAGCTAACGCTAAAGAGTATGAACGACGATTTTTATCTATGGCCTAAACCAATTACCTACTCAAGAAAGCGCTTTGGGTTGCCAGTAACAAAAAAGACACCTCCAAAACAGACAAACAAAATGAGTCACGCGGCTTTTAGCAGTTCAACATAATTTAATAATAATTATTGCCCTAGGCTTAGGATGCATTCCAAGAGTATGATTTAAAATTTTGGCAAAGTTTCTACAGATTGTCATCGCAGGGGACAAAAGGAATTAGAGTTTTGGCGCCAACGGCCGTCTAGTTTTTCAGACAAAGTTTTTGGAACGAAGTTCCTTATCGCGCGTTGTGAAAGGGGGCTAGACGGAAAAAAATCTTACGAAAAAGTTGTCACGACACTTTTTAAAAATAAATGAAGGTTGCAATGCGTTTGTTTCATTTCTATTTCGCATTGAACAGTGTGGTGTCGCGACGATTATTTTTGTTGAGTGAACATTATATTTTTTAATAATAAAAAAAATATTATTAAAACTTAAAAAAAAAAATTATTACAATTCCTTCACTAGTTAATCGAAAGAACTTCGTTCCATCCGGGTGTCCCTTGACACCTCTCAAGTTTTTTTTTTCTATTTATGAATACTTTTTTCAACGTCACTTATTACAAATAGGTTAACTACCTACTTATAGACTTACCTCAATACAAAAATCAACATTTGAACAATAAATTCCTGCATACGAACAAAATCAAACAAGAAAACCGCATTTACTCAACGATGTCATTCTCTATTTGAACGGCCAAAACATTTCCTTTCTCAAACCTTTTTTTTCTCCTAGCAACAACGTGTTCCAAATAGGAAAAAAAGCACGGTCCTAGCCGAAAAGGGCGTAACTATTGTAAAACGTACATCGGCCAATCACGTCAGCGAAATATCTGGCTCGTAGACAATATGCCACGCCCCCTTGGCAAAGTATGCGCGTGATTCACTCGGAAATGTCAGGCGCACGACGTTTGCCGAAAGAAAATCTCAGACAACCGACCGACGGTTACGTGAAAAAAGTCAATCCTGTCACAAAATTGGTGGAGACAAAGATTCATAGAGAATGATTTGTAAACTCATTGAAGAAGAAACATAATATACATTCCGTCTGTTCGCTTCGAAGGGCTATGTCGAGGTGTTCCTCAGTAGACCAGCTACAGACACATTTCGCCAATTATATATATTTTCTCATGAATCAAGGGAGTGAGCCTGTCGCCATCACTCCAGGCTGCTATTGAAAACAAAACAGTGTGATGGAAATAGTTATTTATCCAACATGTGAGGAAAGTTCGTTTTTCCTATGAGTTTTGATTTTGAGTCTTGAGCGAACGAAGGATTGAAAAATAGAAACACGAGCGCAGCGAGTGATTATAATTTTCAATCCTGAGTAAGCGAAAGACTCAACAAAACGAATAGCAAATGAACTTTCTCACATGTTGCATACAAAACTTTTCACCACTCCCAGCAAGAAAGTATTCAGTCATCATAGGTAAATAAATTAAATAGTCACAAAGCAAATCAAAATTTGACGATGTAATTTTTTCAATATTTTATTAAACTTTTTTAATGCTTCTGAACTTATCAATTACAATAATTTGATAAATTTTATAAAAAACATTAATCTTAACTTATAAATATTACTATTCTAAGCATGAAATTATTTAATTTTTAAAATATCTTAAAACTTAACATAAAAAAATCAGGCAAGGTTAGTTTCAGAACGGGATCATTACTTTCCTCACTGTTCAAACAGTGAGGAAAAATCAACTTTCCTCACTGTTCAAACAGTGAGGAAAAACCAACTTTCCTCACTGTTTTAGTAGAGGAAAGGCACTTCTTTCGTGCGGGAGTGGTGAAAAAAAAATAACCAACAAATCGAACTCAGAACCTTACGCTCAGCAAAAGGTTCCGAGTGTGCCGCTATAACAGCAAATAAAAAAATATTAAAGGGTTTTTTCTTTCGTTCTGATAGTCGATGTGTCAAAGGTAGTGTCAAATCGTTGTGTAAAGTGAACATTCTGATATAATCTATTTGATTGTTGACTTGCGTATTAAAAACATGTGCGAGCGCCGAACGCGTGCTCGCACTGATTTATTTCTGACTAATCCGCTTAATTTTTTTGCGGCCGAGTGAAATTCCTTTGCAAACAAATCTTTATGTATAAAGAAATGAGAGACGCGATAATTTCCATCTGTCTACGCCTTGGTATTAATGAAACTCGTAAACGTGTGTTTCTTGGTTATATCACAATTTAGGAATGTCTCCTGTGTCGTGGGTGCGTTTACAAACATTTAAACTCGCAAACACACAAACAGCTAGACTCGAAACGACTAAAGTCCCCACCACGAGAAGCTTTTGCAAACACACATTCGGGTTCGCAATCTTTGGATCAAATTCAAAAATGACAGCGTCAGCGTGATCCAACTTCAAAATGGTGGCCCAAATGTTTACGTTCCATGATGTCAGTTGCGTTCCAGTACCACAAAACATTAGACGACACTCGACAGCGCTTTAGATCGCCGAAATATAACCCGACCAGGTGAAATTGCTCTTTAGTTTCGTATTGCACGTATGATAATTTGAATTGATTGAATTTGGGAGTATTTCTTGTTGATTGAATTCATTGAATTCATCAAGTTGATCTTCTCCTGGCGCGGAATATACACTACATTACGTAGGGCATGCATTGTTCCGCGCGGGAATTGAACCCTCGCCACGCAGCGCAGCAGCCTACCTATTGCTCAGTCACTGCGGCAACCGTGTTGGTAAGGCTATTACGGCAGGCTTATTTCCGGAGGAAATTCCGGACTTTTCTTTCCTTTGAGTTGTGCTGTACAATTTTAAGTAGGTACTTATAGCTTTTTTTTTTTTTTTTGTAAAAAGATAGGTAAGTAGGTATATAAAAAATAAAGAAAGACTTTTTGCAAAACAGGGCTGGACTAGCCCCGTGATTTGTTCGAAGCTTACCCGACTGCGGCAAAACCCAAAAGGGAGTGTTATATTTGTATAAACTTCGACACAGACATATCGAGTCACGCTAGCTAATTTACCCTGACTCTGTAAAGTTAAATATATCTTGGTGATTTATGCACTATTTTCTATTTTCTTTAGTAAAGAGACGTTTCTTGCCAGCGCATGTTCTCGTCTTGACAAAATATAAAGAACAAAACACGCAATGAGACTCCGCAATGAGTTATTTGTACTGCGACGTCCATGTGCTTTTTATTTCATTTATGAGAAATCGCGAGACCAACGTCTACGTTTATTTAGGACTAGCTTCTGCCCGCGACTTCGTTCGCGTAAGCTTTCCCGCTTGCAACATTTCTTATTGCTGCTCCACTCCTATTGGTCATAGCGTGATGTTATATAGCCTATAGCCTTCCTCGATAAATGGACTATCCAACGCAAAAATATTTTTTTCAATTGGAGCCGATAGTTCCTGAGATTAGCGCATTCAACCAAACAAACAAACAAACTCTTCTGGCTTTATAATATTAGTATAGATCAATTGACTACCTCATTGGTTGAGCAGCCGCAAGCGCGACTCCTAAGCATGAGATCCTGAGGTTTGATTCCCGGGTGGGGAAAATGCTACTAGGTTTTTCTATCAGGAATTTCTCAGTGGCAGTCACGGAGTCTGGATTTGTGCCCGGTTGATGGCAATAGGCTCGACCGCCATTACATGGGACTTCGAAATGTGGGTTACGATTAGGGACACCTCTGCCTAACCCATAAGGGATTAAAGAGGTATGTTATGTTATGAGGTTTTTCAACACATCATTTAAACTGCGTTCAAGTTTTTGTTCGCCCTTAGTTAATATTTTAGTAACTGTAACGATCCGATAAAGGAAACGATAAAATCATTAAAATAAAAGCCAATTACTTCACACATTTTTATACCAAAACGGTAAATAAACTAAATAAAACTAGAAAGTCTAAATCAGAATTTACCGTTAAAAACGAATCATGCGCGTATTGGCGCATCCAATTTTATTAATAAATTGGCAAATTAGCATAACTTGTTACCTACCGCTTTGTTCGACACGAGCGTTAAAAATGGAATACACTTTCTTTTATTTTAACAGACTGGAGAATTGTCTATGACAATCACTTTTTTTTTTTTAATTTCCGATGTTCGTTAAAAGCCGCTTGCATTCAAACTCTTTCGAACAGTATCATAAAATGTTGCCACACATAACATAAAATTCCCGCCATTCAACACAAAAGACAGTAAATTAATCAAATACGAAAAAAAAACAAAAGCGTGCAATCAAGAATCAATATATCATCCACAAATGAGTATCAAAGTATAATTACATAAATCTGTGAGCGGTTGCACAAGTTGTAGAACTTCTATGATTAGAGATTGTAACAGATGACGGTTGTTACAATTAATTGATGCCACCGCATCTGTGCCGGGTAAGGATCCAAATTGAATTGAAATGTGTAATAAATGTTGATTTGATTGCTATTTTATGGGAAAAACCTTTATTTAATGCCATTTGTTTCAGACTCAAATCGCAATTTGAGTCAGAGTCGGCTATTCCCATATTTTTAAGAATAGTCACAATTTGTCAAAAAACGTCGATCTGACCTAGATTTCGATTGTCTCTGAGATGAGATTGCGACTAGATTTTGAAACGTTTTTAACTTCGTCAGTCTGAAATTCGGTAAATCGCATCTTATTAAATAAACCTCCTTATTCCAGGTCATATCTTCAATGGTTAAATTTCATTACGTCATAAAGGCTCACCAGACGAAATCTAGAACTTTCATTAGTGCGTGATTATGGCCGGAGACACCGTCTGCGACTTTGGCGCCAAAAGCTCCTACTCCCTATTACATATTACAATACAGATTCATCTAGTCTCATTTCTTTAAAACACTTGACTAATACATTATGCCCACAATCACTCGCGACATTCTGTTCATTTCGTCTGTCTATTACTCGAAACTTACGACTAAATTAGAGTAGAACATTCAAATAAACATTCCATGTTCAGAATGCTCACTAAAATTCAATTATGTACTTATTATATATTTATTGTATTGGCAAATGCTAACGTAATTGTCAGTGCCAATTACTTAAATCAATCCAGTTGACATATCAGCATTAACATTTGTTTAACCTCAATAAATATTGCTTAAAAAGAAATGCAATCAAAATGTACAATTAAGATTTTATTCCTTCCAAATAATAACATTTTCACGTTCTATTTTCAAAGTGCAAGATGACACTTCCATGATTGAGGTTGCCAATTTAGAAAAATGACACAGAATACATTTTTAAATGCGCGCAAGTTTTTCTGTTGTACATACGTTTTTATTTTTTAACCTTTTGACCGTCGGGTCGGTCGGACTTGGAAATCGTAAATAAAGTTTTTTTGTACTGTCTTTTTCGCTCATCGTTTTTGTGTGCACGTTTGCATACATTTAGTTTTGCTTTATTTTTGCTGGCACAAGCAATGTTCCGCTGGCAATTATATCCGTTTGAGCTTGTGTAGCTAACTTTTAACCCTTTTTGGAAAGATGGAATGAAATGAAGTGAAATACTTCTTTGTAGGTACCGTGCTTTTACATTTACCTGAAATATTTTTGAACAAAAATAAGATCATAAAATATATAGAAACGGGTATTTATCGCGAATTTACCTTTAATTTAAGCCCGACGTTTCGACCGGAAACAACCGTAGAACTTAGCAGTTAAGTTTTTCTTTAGTTCAACGTCGGGCTTCAATTAAAGGTACATTCGCGTTAAATACCCGTTTTCATATGTTTTATAAAGTTTTTCTTCAAAATTTTCGTTTGTTTGGTTTTGTTTTTTTTTTTAAAGTGACAACACGGAAATTGGACACCAAACAGAATTATTGCGTGATATTAAAAAAAAATCAAGCAAGGGATGTTTATGGCGCTTCTTTCTGTATTACACGCACGTTAATCTAGGACTTAAAATCGTAGGTTGAAATTAATTCCGATATTCCTTATCAACAGAAACTAATAATTGATATGAAACATTCGTTGGTTCGTTAAGAAAAGCAATTTTTTATTGAGTAACGAAGATTTAGATGATTCCGATAAGAATGCTTGTACCTACCTACATGGTATTGATAAATAGGTTGTGAGTATACTATAGATGTGTATTAGGAGAGGGCAGGAAGTGTTACAATGTATTACTGCGTCATTCACCATGTGTCAAGTTACTTGACTGGGCTATTTATGTTTTTATTGAGCAATTTAATCAATTATAAACTATGCTTATATGACAGTATAAACATGTTATATTTTCTGTTAACGCCGTGTAAACAGAAAATAAAACATAGTAGCATTAGCATTGGATTGCATTGACATTAGTATTAATCGTAGTAAAATACCTACGGTATCTTTAATATCGAAATTAAAGATCAATGCATTACAAATAATACAGCTTTCATTGTTTATGTAACGTCTATTACATTATAATATTTATAATATACATCTATAAGACTCGTACGGAACATCGATTGAATAATAACTTTTATCAAAGTTTTCATTCGATTCTTTACGATAGTAAGTCGATTCTTTACGAGTAGACTAAACACTTCAAAAATAGAACGAGTTTGTTTAATATCTACGTCTCTTGTGATTCTACGCGTTTGTTTGAAACCTTTAAACGGTAAAGGAAAATATTTTACCGCCTACACTATTTATTTAAGGCTTTCACGGGGCGATAAAAAAAGCTATAAAATATTTTGCCGATGGAATTATTCCCTTAGTGAACGTGATCCTGGGATAAACGATACAACGATAAATCGATAATTATGATGATCCCACCATACCTACTTCGAAATGGCGTTTCATATCGGGACAAAACGTGTGTTGATTTAAAAAGTGAAATGGAACGTTGTTTGTAGTTAAAAACTAGCAGTCATTAATAAATGACAATACGGAATTACGGATGCACGATACGCATCGTGAAGCGAAACCAAATAGTTATGTGCCGAATACAGGTTATCGCATTGAAAGGGTTAATCACCCATTCGTGTCAGCTGTCTGTCAATTGAGGTGTCAATCAAACCATAGAGTAGTGATTTATTTTGTCCGTTTCAAGCACAGGTATTAACTTCAACATTTTTAGATGCAAATGTTTCATAAATAACCTCTTTCGTAAATTCCATTTTTTTTTTTAACATAAAGGGAGACATATTAACGTTCAATAGTTAACGCAATTCAATTAAAATTTGTGGAAAATCTTCAAAGTCTTTGAACACCTTTGAAGTTGGATTGAGTAGGTATAGTGATCACACTGATCACAGATCATTTACGTTAACTTAAGAGTGTAATAATTTGTAATAAAACAAATTGAGTGTGGAATTTGAATATATTACGAATTACTGGTTGATTTAAAGTGCATTTTCGTGTGAATTTCTAGGAGCATAAAAAATTGATAATCTGTTTTAGGACAGATTTCGATGAGTTAGATATGAAATGGCCAAATGTTCAAATAGGCACTTATGAGTTTTTTTTTGTACCTACAGGACCCGTCAAAAAAGATAGGAACATACCTACCTAATTTGAATCGTCACTGTTGCCATAACAGAAAGGTCCTGTATTTGGCAGATTATCATTATTATTAAAATCCACGAGAAGAATTTCAATCAAAACAGAGAACGTAATAAATGTTTGCAATAAACATTTTATGATCGTAAATTAATTTAGTACCTACCTACAACTTTGATCTCTTGAGGCAGTCATCAAATATCAATAATGCAAATAATTATACGTAATTTTGTAAGCCTTATTTATTTCAAGTCTTAAAAGATTTTACTTTAAACTTACAGTCTTTACAAAAACTATTTTCACAACACAGGAAAAGCAGTAAAAAGTGCTTGAAAGACAAATTAATTTTCCGTTTTTAATTACATCTTGTGTGCGAAATCACTTTGTTTTATGACTACCTACTTCTCAATTCTAATTTAATCCCTAACAAAGGCGTCGTAAAAATAATTTTAACGAGAAAATCTCGAACTAGAAATTTAAACTTAAATAATTATAATACCTATGCGTTCGTGAACCTATTTCATTGTTTTAGTGGTAAAAAGATTCCCAAAGCATTTCAAAATTCGAATCGGCAATACCTAGTTAAAATCGCGTACCGTTAGCGGCGAAAAAAGAAAGAATATTCTAAGCAAATAAAGCATAGCTAATTAGTTTCCTATTTATATATCAGTTAGGTGTTTAACTAAGAACCCCGGTGGGTATAGTTGTATTGTTATCGGCCTAGAAAACGGGAAATACCTCTGTTTCCCGCGAACAAGAACACCAAAAGGCCTAATGACCGAGCGATGTCAATCACATTAATTGACAGTGTCTGGGCAAGAATCTATTTTCGTTTATTTCGTGGACGTCGCAACTAAAAAAATCTCTGGCGACAAATTAAAAGCGAGGAAAAGAAAATTAAAATCCGCACCTACATTAAGCTTTTTTTATTTAATCATGTGTCAACAAAACGTAACCTCAAAACGAGAAATCAACAACGTAACGTGATCGTGACAAGACGCGTAAACTAAACGTAGTAACAGTCAACAAACGATCATTATCATTAATCCGATGATCGCAGGAACTATTACAAAAGCGTTTCGTGACTGAAACACGAACATGGTACGGGAAATGTACAAAACACGGCCATTTTCGTCGGGTCTACGTAGATACACGTTTGACAATTGTGTACATAAATATTGTTACTTACCCTTTCGACGTCCAGGTCGGTCCCTGTACACAGTCTCTTGCCACCACTTCCGTTGTAAGCCATCGTGCACCACAAAACAAAACACAAATCACACCGAAACGCGTTTTGTTGAAAACGAAACCGGCAATACCTCCTATTACGGCGGTCGCGAGCAGACTGATTGAACGAATGAAAAATATTGAGTCGCGAACGAATGAGGAGCGGGACGCGCAGATAGCGGATTGCCATAGATAAACTATCACTACTGAATTAGTACATTTTATCAAATATTTGTATGCTACCCAGAACTTTTCAGTAATAATAAAATAGTTAAAAAACAAAGAACAAAGCAAGATGAATTCTTTAATTAGTTTACAGCTTTGAGATATATTTTTTTAGACGCGGATAAATAAATCGACAATGGTAGCTTTTTGGAATAATTACGTAATGCCAAAAGTCCATCAAAAGCAGTGTGACCAGATTCAGTATTTTAATACTTTTTCAGTATATTTCAGCGATTTTTCCGAACATCAGTATATTTTCAGGTATATTGCTGGCAGTCAGTATTTTTGGGTATATTTTGGTTGAAGTTATGGCAGCACCGTAGTGAGTGATCGTCTTTGCGACAATGTTTGCGGAATTCCCCGAAACGCGAACATTGGGGACTTTCCCGGATTTAGTTTATACTTATACATGTTATCTATGAGCAAAGATGAGTAAGTTACAGATATGACAAGAAAGACGACCAGTGCCGGCGTTGTAGTATTGTAATACTACATATACAATTTATCAATCAATACATAGTCAGACTTGCAGAATGTATGTTCGCCTAAAACTTTACAACTGCTGGACCGATTTTAATGCGGTTTGCACTATTAGATAGAGCGTAATTTCCAGATTGCATACATTCAAATTCGTTGTGTTTCATGAATATCAGTCTACCCGGACGAATTTGGGACGGGCCGCTAGTTTATCTATAATTTTCAAAACAACGTCTAGTTTTTAAGTTTTCTGTTGCATAAATAGGTAGTAGTTAAACTTAAAAGATACTTTATTACTAGTATCAAATCGTCTAATACGGTTCAAGTGAAATGATTGTCTCTTCTGCATTCGACTTAATCTTTGAGGACTTTCTTTCGATAATTCGGGAATTTCCCCAAAATAGGAGATGTTTTTGTCATCATATAAATAGAACGCGATTATTGTCTGCCTTTTGAAAATCCAGTTTTTCGAGAACTGAAATTTCTCGACCCACACACTGCCGTGCATAAAGAATTTCGCAGTTTACGAAATGTGATAGAAACTTTCCCATGCGAAGTACAGCTAGAATAAATGCAGTTAATTGACGAAGAATATAGAACCCGAAAGTTTGATCGCGAAGTAAGTGATTTGTTACAATCTTCCAGCACTGGCTCACCCATCTCGTGTGAACAATTTTGGGTGGAAGTTGGGAAAATTTCTAACAGTGATAGCATGTTAAAATACAAAAATATAACTAGTTTTAGTAACTCTCTTCCATGTATACCGGTGTCGAATGCTGCATGCGAGCGCATATTTTCACAGATAAATTTAATAAAAACGGACCAAAGAAACAGGTTTATAAACAAAAATGTGTCGGCTATTTTAAAAACAAAGCAAGGTGGGTGAAGGAGGTTGTGAAAATTTTAATCCTTCGAAAAGGATGTTAAAATATAACTCTAACATTTATTGTGAGTATGAATAAATAAAACGTGTTAAGAAAATCAGTATTTTTATTGGTATATCTGTCCTATGTAAGTCGGTATATTTCAGTATTTTTTTGAGGTGCCTCGGTATTTTCGTAAAATTTAATCTGGTCACACTGATCAAAAGGTCGTTAAACTGTGAAACGTCATTCAATGTTATTGTGTGAAGTTGTTGCGATTTCCTTTTGTATTCTATTGTGTATTAAATTACAATAACATACAAATACAATGAGTGAAAACGGAGAAGAGGAGGAAATAAAAATCGAGTATTTTGAGTCTTTCGACACCGATCCTCTGTGTGAAAATAGTGAGCAACTAACATGTCCCACAAACGATTCCGAAACATCAAATATTTGTGATGAAAATATAAATCAACGGGTAAGTAACAGTAAAAACTATAAAAAAGATATAAAAAATATAAAAATTTCGTATATATAATCGTATTTTAAACTGTAATTGTTAGTCAGTATTTCAGTGATGCAATATCAAGGAATCCTGGCCGAGTGCCAAAGAGACTATCATCGCCTTTGTCCTACGCGTAAAGAAAAAATATCTGCTAATATAAAACATTTTTCATTTAGGCGCTAAGACAAACATTCTTTTCTGTTACTTAATTGGTTATGTTCTACAAACCAAGGGCTGTATGTTTTTTTTTTCTGGAAAATCGACCAGTCTTGCCTTCATGGGTGTTGTCTAAGAAATAAATGGTTCATGAGCTCTTATTTACACCCGGTAGTCTTGAAAAATTGAGTTTTAAAAGGAAAACATTTGCGATCCAGGCCTACCTCAGTTATCTTCGCAGATGGTTTACATTTTAAAAATTTCACTTAACTTTAAATCAGCCCTTGCTAGAAGGACTATCAAAATATTTGAGTGTTACTAGAAGTCTATAGATGTAATACTGTTTTCTAAGCATTTTTAACTGCCATTTCCAGAACCTAAATGATGACAAGATCATAGAAAACCAAGCAACTGTAGCAAATGATGAAAACAAATATCCTTTGGTGAGAAATACACAAAACAAAACATTTGAAATCCCTGCCATTTACCTACATATTCCTATAAATATTTTTCTTTATTTTTCAGGAAACAGATAATGAAGTAACTTGGTATGAATCGGTGGACAATCTTGGAAGATATCTTTGCAAATTCTGTGACAACTCATATTCAAAACTCGTAATAAAAACTCATATTAAAAACAAACACATTGATGAATACAACCGCATAAAAAGCACCACAAGAGACAAATTAAGGAGATCTAAACTAAAATGCCATATTTGCAAGAAACTGTTTAAACACATAAACATTTTGCAAGCACACATGCAAATTCATGACATACAGAAATCTTGCTTAGTATGTCATACAACGTTTGACAGCGATAATGATTTATTAAATCATATGACAAACAAACACGAAACCTTGAAAAGAAAACTGCATTATTGCTTTACATGTGGATATACTACATCAAAATTATCACATTTCAAACAGCATGAGAAAACACATTCCTGTGACAGCCAAATAAAATGTTCTTATTGTGATTATACAACATATCATGCACCTAACATGAAGATACATGAACGGACACATACAAATGACAAACCGTATGAGTGTACATTCAACAGTTGTGATTACCGCTGTGCATCTAAATCAGGATTGACCAGTCATTTGCTAAAACATGAAAAAGAGAAGAATATGATTTATTGTGACCAGTGTTGTTATAGTACTGTTTATAGACAAAGCTTGAAAAGACACATGAATAGTCATATAAGAAATAGTGTGCGGCCTAGGTTTTTTAGATGTAAGTAGGTAATATTGTTTTTTTTTTCATGAACAGTAGTATGTAGCTTATACGAAAGAGAAGCAATTCCAAGATAGCCTTTTAAGGGGGTGGTATCTGCTAACGAGAGGTTTTCTCCATGTACTTAACTTCTCTTGGATGAGTGAATATAAATGTGCAAAAAAAATATATGTTGCTTTAAACTTTAATTTGTACAATTGAAATAATTCTAACTTTATTATTAAGACACGAAAAAAATGTGCAAAGTATAGTACTTTTTCTTTGAAATTTCGTAAGAAGGTAGGTACCTACTCCTAAACGGCATTTATAAGGTTTGGTTTTTTTTTACACACGAATATTTGTCGCTATTTTCTTCACAAAGCGTACAATTGAAATTTTGATCCATTGATTTGGTAGGCTACAATTAAATAAAAACCACTCATTTCGTACTATTCGGCCCGCTGTGACTGACGTAACAACCACTTTGTAGTGCAAGCTGATTAGAACCTTATTCTAACATATTTCAAATGAAGTTTAAACCACCACAAATAGAGTTGCTAATTTAGCAGATACCACAGCCTACAGCCACCTACAGCCTACATATCTACAGCCTACAGCCAACAAAAATTGCAATTTTTGTACTAAGTACTGTTCTAAATGTGAAAGTTTGTGAAGATCGTTTTTATTATTCTTTCACGCAAAAACTACTGAATTTGGATGAAATTGCAACTATCAAATGAATTGAAACACAACTGAAGATGCACTGGATAATTATTTTGAAAAACTATCTACCTACACTGATTTTAACTAACTATTATCTAACTTACGATGATACAAAATACAGAACTTTAACATTAACTTTAGACACAATAATCGGTGGGAGGACACGCGAGCCGGGTGGCGCCTAACGATTGCCTGCGTCTTGTTCACGTTCACCGACAACCTCCATTTCGACAGCCAGTCAGGCACCAGGTCGAGCACGCGCTGCATCGTGACGGCTGCGTGTAGCTCGCGTTCAGCGCGCAGGCAATGCACGCGGCGCGGCGTCGTCAGCGTACAGCGCGAGTGTAGTGTGGATGTCGTCGATGTACACGGAATAGCACGGCGGGGATACGCAGCTCCCCTGCGGCACCCCCGTTGCAATCGGTCGGGCGTCCGATAGGGCGCCGTCCGCCTTCACTCTGTGTCTCTGTATGTACTGTGGGAGAGAAAGGATGAGACCACCTGTATCAATCGACGGGCGCGTCTGTCCTCGACAGCTTGTTTAACCGCGTTTGGCACGCCGCCCGGTCTGCTGCAACTTGTCACATGCGGTCAAAAGCCTTTTCCATGTTGAGGAATACTACAACTGCTTCCTCTTTCTTGTTCAGTGCCACTGTTAGTAGGTGCAGTACCCTCCACAGCTGGAGCGTCGTTGAGTGTTCAGCGCGGAACCCGAAAAGTTCTGCGCGCGGCGTGATGTGTTCCTTGAGGTGTTGTTAAAAAAAAAAATCATAAATTTATAATAATAATAAATCAGACATATTATTTCTGGTTGTTCTCGTCTAGCTCACTTGCACAGACACAATCAAGTAGCCAGGATTATTCACCAGCAACTTGCCTTGAAATTTAATCTTGTGGAATCGGAAGTACCGTACTACAAGTTTGTGCCCGACCCAGTTCTCGTGAAAGACCATGTCACGCTGTACTGGGATCAGTCTATCATTACTGACAGGACTATTGTCGCCAATAAGCCTGACATAGTGGTGATAGACCGACCAGCGCGCCGCGTAATGATAATCGATGTTACTATCCCTCATGACGAGAACCTCGTGAAAGCTGAGAAAGAGAAACAAATTAAGTATCTCGACTTGGCACACGAGGTTCGCGACATGTGGAATATGAACTCGGTTATCATTGTGCCGATTGTCGTGACGGCCAATGGCCTGATAGCCAAGAGCCTCGACGAACATCTGTCGAAGCTCTCTTTAGGCGGTTGGATCAAGGGCCTGATTCAGAAGGCAGTACTCCTCGATACGGCTCGCATTGTGAGGAGATTCCTGTCTCTGCAACCCTAACCACCGGTGACTTGGACCCTGCTCCCGACACCGGCGGATCCCTATTTTTTATATTTTTATATCTTTTTGAAGAAATATTTAAAAATGTATAAAGTAAGATGTATAATGAATAAAGGAGATAATAATAATATACTTATTTATTCAAACTTAGAATTCGCACGAAAAATACAAGTTAAATCTTAAAAGTAATGTTGGTATAACAGGGTACGATGCCTGTACTAGGTTAAACCTGTATCACAGGCAGCATGTTTCTAATAAATAGTATTGTGACAATGGATTTCTTAACAATATAAAACATAATAGTGAAATAAGTTAGTATGGGTTAAAATATTATGATATACCTAATGTACAAGTTTAATCGCTATTTTTAGATACAAACAAAAAAATAATAAGTACCTAAGGTCACACATGTATATAAAAAGAAGGTAGAGAGCCTCCAAGACGCTATCGGTGCAGCGTAGTACTCTCCAAGGTGCCTCTCGACTGCTGCGATGTGCTCGGTTTCGTGGGGTTCGGCTTGAACTGACGCTCCAGGTGCTCGGCGAAGATCTCTGCACGGTCTGCTGCAGTGTATCTTGGTGCACCGTCGCAACTGCCAGTAACGCCTGGGGGCGCCTAATATATTATGTATACAGGGTGTTAGTGTGAACACCGTTATCACCCAAACCATGTGCATGGGTAGTTGACATGGGTAGTGTCCGACGATGTCCCCGAAATCATGGATAACCCGACTGCACAAGTGACGTAATCGTTGACCGCCCGTCGCGTCGCATCTATCTACCTACACAATTCACGTAACATTACCTGATAAATGCAACTTTTCCTGGCAAAATACCTACCTACCTTAGGTGTTGCGTGACGAGTCTAAATGTAACTTTGGTGTGACAACAAAGAAAATGAAAAGTAATCTAAACCACTGATTAGGTATTTTGGCGTATTTAAAAAGTTCATCATAATTTTATGTACTTACGTACAGTTAAAACTCACCGATTAAATATACGCAAAAGTCAGTGGGTCGTCTTAGACAGATTGAATATCTACTAACTCACCTACCTACTGTTCAAATTTTACACATTTTTGGTTGTTTAGCACTCGAGAATCTGACCTCGGCATACCCACATCCTACGAGCCTCGTTCAGGTTATCACCCGCGATGGCGTACCTATTTCGGTCCACTGATCATTTGTGTAAGACATACTCGTAGCACTCAATTTACGCGCGAGAAACAAACGGCTCGGCGAGCGACGCGCGCTCCGACGAATAACGTGCGCTCGCTCTGGCGACAGCCTGCTGACTGAAGTCGTGACTCATCGCTCACTCGATCGCTGCGCGGGCGCGCGGGCGGCAGTACGGTCCTTGACCGCGCGGTCGGCGCGGCGGTCAGCTGTTGTTTCCGAGTGCATTAGGGTGAAATGATCTTGAGGAAAATAGTGGATTTTCTTCAAAAACAAAGGTTGCTTTTTTCATTGGTTTTAGGTTCTACTAATGAAACCAAACCATTGGTTTAAGGATAACGGTTTTCACAACTAACACCTTCAGTATTTAGAGTACCTAACTCTAAATACTGAAGATAGCAAATTTTACTAAGGAAACATTCCTTTATTTTTAAAAAGAAACAAATCTCATTTACAAATTTTCAAAAATTCGCTTGCCACACTCGGGCATCGAACCCCGGATGGATCGACTATCGTTCGAAAAAAAAACATTCTTCTTCTTCTTGTCGTATCGATGTAAGTACTTCTTTATTAGATGGTTTGGGCCCTGGGGCCTAATTCTGCTATTTTAATAAATTCGTCACTTCCATTCTCCAGGCCGAGGCCGAGTAGGTGGCCACATTTACTGCAGCGGCTGTAGCGTTATTCAGGTCGTCATGAGTGCAGGGCCTCGATTCTGCTATTACAAAAGTGTCAGAGTATTCGATCATTGATTTCATAATGATTAAGTTCTGTCAAATTTTGACAAGTTTGTTAATTCTACTATCATAATGGCGCCATTATGACTTCTCAATGAACAACCACTGACACTCCATTGAAAGAAATGTCATAGAATATTAATCTCGTACATGAAATCTGGCATGAATAAATGTTCGCATTTAGTAGTAGATTTCGAAAACCATTTGTACTAAGGGTTTTATAATAATGACAACACGAAAATGCCTTTAAAACACAATTTTATTACGAGACCATTGACCGACCATTGTGAATTTAGCAGATTACGAACTTTAAGCAAAATGACAATGGGATGAGAATGGAATCGTGTTGGAGTGACGAATTTATTAAAATAGCAGAATTAGACCCCAGGTAGACGGACATCTGGGACACTCCAGCAGATGGGGGCATAGTTTGGTCCGGTGTTGGAGGAACCAATAATACCTCATTTCTGTACCTTTTAGACATCAATCGATGGGGTCAATCATATGGATCAAATTTCTCTATGAAACATGATAAATTTAAATGATAGAAAAACCATGAATAAAAGGGGTATGTCTTATTGAATTTATCCTTTAGTAGCCGATGCCCGCGGCTACGCCCGCGTAAAATGAAGTATATACAAAAACCTCCCTCTCGAATCACTCTATCTATTAAAACAACCCGCATCAAAATCAGTTGCGTAGTTTTAAAGATCTAAGCATACATAGGGACAGACAGACGCGGCGGGAGACTTTCTTATTCTTTATTGCACACAAAAAATAATAAAGAAAAATATACACAAAATTAGAATATGTACAACGGCGAGCCGCACCTGATTAGTTCAAAGTTAAATCTACTTATTTATAGGTAATCAAAAACGGTCCAGTGGTCGTAAGCTCGACTGCTGAGCCTGAAACCCTGGATTCGATTACCGTGTTGAGCTTTATGGCCACAACTCCACATTCCGTGGCTGATACCGAGGCCCATTGGCCTATTAACTCCGGGCAATTGACGAAAATGAGCTTGCCCCTAATACATGGGACTTAAACGTAACTGGCGACACATGGGTGTATCATTACTCATTAGGTACCTACCTACAGCCTACACCTCTGCCTAACCGCCGCCGCGCCGTTCCGCGATTACAAACGTGATCTGTATTATTCTAGCTCTATAGGTAACTTACCTATTAATTGGTGGAAGTTAGTTTAGCAACTTTACATTTACCTACCTACATAATCAACTAAGCATTCATTCATAACTTGATAAGTATCTAAGTAACATCTGTCATGATTGTCTTAAAATACCTCAGTATCTTGATCTAGATAAAACCATGCAATCACTACTGAACGTTTTGTAAGATATCAGATTGATAAATGAGTAAACCATTTAATATGCATTCACACATTGTTTCCACCTAGCATTACAATTCTTCAACTATCCTACCCTACTGTATCACAGCTGGCCAAAGGCCTGACTTAAGGCGACTACACGAGCTAAACGCGAGTTTTATAATTACTAAAAGTATATGATTCACTGCTATAAACAAGACCAGAAAAATATATGATATTCTTCAGGATATCTGCTAGCATGATACTGTTTTGAAAACATAATACAATTAATTTGGCTCGATAAAAAGAAATCACGAACTTACCTCTAAAAATATCTTTCAAACAATAGAAAACATACTAATATGCATGCGATCATTCTGATTTTTTGGCAAATAATTCTACAAGCAATATATTAGCATGATACTGTTTTAGTTTTTTAATCCAATCAATAGTTTTTTTGTAAATCGATCGAAACCACTCATTTCGCGCTATTTGGCCCGCAGTGGCTGACGTAACAACCACTTTGTAGTGCAAGCTGATTAGAACTTTATTCTAACAGCATTTCAAGCGAAGTTTGAACCACCACAAATAGAGTTGCTAATTTAGCTCGTATAGGCGCCTTAATTCCTTCCACGTTCTCTTTCCTCGACCGGCCTCGCCACCGCTATCAATCTCCTGGCAACCGATTGTGCTGGAACCTTCGCCCAGCGGTCATCGTGCCTGCGGGTGAAGTGGCCCGTCCCATCCCATTTCAGCCTATATGCCTTCTTGCCAATGTCCACTATAGTGGACAGATATAGATATCTGTTTGGAACGCAGCGTGGTGTCAGGACGGCCAAGATGCACATGTCGATGAGTTTGCGCTGCTTCAGGGAGATCAGTAAGTTACTAGATCACCCTTCATAAGAGTCTTCATGGAGTAGCCCTTTAGGCTTTTGCAGCTTTTAGTATACCGAACGGCAATAATGTATTTCCTGACCATCTACCGTTAGTTATAAACTAGGTGTGAGACCGATTCATCATAAGTCCCACCCCGAATGTAGCCGTGCTCTGTTCTTTGAGCATGGCTGTACTTCCAAGGCAGTGGGAGCAAAAAGGAGAATGTCGTCGGCAAACGGAGGTCTGTTAGCCTCTTAGGTACTTTTTTTTTTGGGAGAAGCCCGCCACACACGCCCAAACCACTGTAACTCCTGAAAGCCAGAATCAACAGTGGCGACCACTAGAAAAGCGCCGAGACAATGAAGCTCGACGAAGTCCCAGAGAATGAATTTAACTGTCTTGAAACGAAATTAATCAGAAAGTATAGCGGAGGAGTAGGAAAAAAAACTGTAATTTCCACTTCCCTCCATATCAGCAGGAGACAGAACGAAACAAGGCCAATAGGCCTCTTAGGTACTGCTGACTTCAATACCCTTGGTCATCTGAGGCTGCTAGTGTTTTAAATATCTCCTCAAGAGTGCTCGTGAATACCTTAGGAGAGAGCGAGTCACCCTGTTTAACACCTTTTTGTATACTGAACAAAGGTCCAATGGTATTCAGTTTGATGTTTGCGGTGCTGTTATAGTAGATATTTTTAAGAGGTCTAGGTACTACATAATTAGTGCTGGTCCACTTCTTGATTTTCTAAAGCTTTCAATATAATTATCGGAGTGTTCGATGCTATCGAAGGCCTATACGTATAATCTAAGAAGGCTGGAGGTTTATTTAAAAAACATCTAGAATCTGGTTCAAGATCTGCAGGTGATTGATTGTTGAGAAACTAGGGCGAAATCCAGCTTGTTCTGGAGGCTGATGTTTGTCCTATTTCTTGCAAAAAATCCAATGGCGTACCTTCAGTGCGCAACTTTCATAATTTATGTACAGTTAAGATCATATTTTGCCAATATTCTCGTTTTTAAGACAGATTTACTTTTTAAATTAGTATTAAATAAAAGTCAAATGCAATTATAATCGTTTTATTTTTATACAACTTTTGTACAACATTTCATTAGAAACAATTTAATTGATAACAAATACTTAACTAAATTATTTACACTGTACCTACTTCAAGAAAGATCTATAATTCTATTCTATTGTACTGCTTTTTAAGCTAAACTCAAAAATTTTCAAACCCTGCCTGGGATTTAGTTGATGAAATAAAAAAAAATCAAACCTGATCATATATTGTTTACCGTTATTGAATTCTAGTACATTTTGTGCTCATGATTCTTTCACATCAGATCACTCCATTCCATGGCTGCATTTCTAAATGCAACAAAACTTCGAGCATGTATTTAACAACTTGCATGAATGAAGTGCATAGCAGGAAAACCAGTTAATATGTGTTTCAAGTGACCATTGTCAAAAGTTTTCTTGCATTAAGAAATGAGGTCTACACCTTTACTCCAAAAATCAAATTACTCTTACTACTGCCATCCCCGGACTCAAACTCTTTCGAAATTGTGGAATATAAAAATTCGAGACCATTAATATTGACAAATAAAAATAAAAACTTATTTCTCATTTTAAAAAGGAAGGAAATTTTAGACTAATCTACCTGCATTCAGTGAATGGCTTGGATTACATTATACTAAAGCAGCCAATTAACAATATACACAGTATTCATACAATTTTGTGTCTTTCCAAAAAGGTGCTGGTTGCAGTTTTGTTCATACATAAGCTTAATATAATGTATTGTCCCAACTCAGTGCGGTTTAGGTTTGTGTCCATCTACATAGAAGTTTCTTGTAGCCTTCGGTAGTTCTACTTCTAAACCCTCCATTTCTTTGGTTAGTGTTATTTGACATCCTGAAAATGTAGTACACAATAATCAGAACATATTTTAAGGTGTTATGAATATGAAGAAAATTGAAACAAATGGAGGGAGGTCTTTGCTCGGAAGTGTGTTTAAATAAACTTTGACAAAAATGTTATAAGTGATGTCATAAACTCATAATAAAGTTAAATGAAACTTAAATAATTTGAGCCTTATCAGCTGGCTAGCTGCAGCTGTTTTGTAGCAGAAACTTCTGCTATAAGAAGGGTACAACTTTGAACATTAACAATGAATTGCAATAAGTTGAGTTATGTGTTCATATGTTTAAATCATTTGTACATAACAAATTAACAGCATTATACACACCTAGCCTAGAGTTTTCTTTTAAAAAGGGTGCCATGTCTAATAGATCATCCTCCTTTTCCTCAGAAGGGGGTAGTTTATCAAAGTAGTCTGGAGGAACATACACATGGCATGTTGTGCAAGCTAGAGACGCTTCACAAGCTCCTGAAAAAAGAAAAATAGATAGATATATAGATAAATCATTTATTTAGTGCACACGTCACCGTAAAATTGTCAAACACGTTATATTACAATATAACGTGTTTCTCTCTAGCGATATTGTAAACTCTCGAATTATTGTCAACTGAACATACGGAAGTATCTCTGCCCCCATAATCGGGACTTGGGGCACCCCCCCGTGTAACTCACTTTTCCGACTTAGATTTTTAGAAGAATGGCGTGTTTTGGATCGCCTGAGAATAAATCCGAATAAATAGATTACAGGACACGGCAAATTAAGCCAATAAATGGTGGCAGCCGGTAGTCCTCCATAGTTCCCCATGGGATTTTGTTTTATTTCAATGGAATCAAACTCTTATTATATCTATTTTGGTTGCCCTGCATAGAGGAGACAGCCCCTTGTATTTTGAAGGAAACACCCAATGAGGTGTTTTCCTTCCACCCATTTAAAATTTTGGACGCGCGGCTCCTACCAAGCTCACCTGGGACGCACGCCTGATTTGCGAGGACCCATGAGAGGAACATCATGTGTTGTGAGCTGGTCTTTTCCGCCCTTGGTATTTTTTTTACATATATAAAAGTGCAATAATGACCATCTTTCTTTTTAAATACTCACCGTCAATTATTAATGCTCGTTATTAAGAAATCTTCAATTATTATTATTTTATATTAAGTCCAGCAGCCTACGGGCAATAAAGATAGATTTTTTACTTGTATGGTCGATTTTTATTGATGCCCCCCACTAGCAGATTAAAGGTTCTTGATGCCTGCTGCTCCAACCATCCGTAAGCATGGTGTGTACTCTGGCGCCCGAGATTCTATTTAACACTTAATTTTTTTGAGTACACACACTTTTCATTCAATTGTTTACTTTAATCCAGCGTTACACGTTGGAATCATTTTTTTTTAAATATTACACCCGTTAGGTTCCTTTAAACCATGCTCTCGGAAATACCCCGCGAAGCGGAGCTCCGTCGACTACGCTTTTTAGGGGAATATAAAGTGTTTTAAGGTTAGGTTATAATAATCGATATTTCTCAGGAATGGTACAATATCTTTTCATGAGAGTTGTACCACTGGGCAAGGGGGACCCCTCCTTCCCTCCACACCGCGTAAGTTGACTACCATCGCATGTATATCACGAAAAATAATGCGTTTTGTTGTAAGCAGTATGTTCATTTGACAATATTTCGAGATTTTACAATATCGCTAGAGATATTACAATATAACATATTTGACAATTTTACGGTGACAAACACAAAAGACTGCACAAGGCACAGAAGTACAATTAAATGTAACAGTTCACTTAAAACAAAAAAACAAGGTGCCACTATACAAAAATAAAAACATACTTATTTACAAAATAAGTATAGTGACACCGTTGTCACGGTGTCACTTCAAATTAAAAATTAAAAAGAAACTAACAAATAGGGTATGCAAAGTGCGGTGTGCGTCTCAAGTTTCTTATACATAACTATTTCCCTGAATACTTCTTAGGCCAACCAACCAGTTATTGCACTGTTAGAATATGCAAAGTGCTGAGCCAAGTGTACAGGCAATAAGTTTCACCCTGTGTTTGTAAAAACAGGCACAAGTAGTTTATTGTAAGCATATTGCAATCTCACAGGGTTCTTATCTATATCTTATGGCGGTAGGTAACTTAGCCTGGTTGATATCAGATAATTTATTAAATGTTTAATTTAAAACATAAGTACAAACCTTCCATAGGAATCTCATGTCTATGTGCCAGATACATTACATTGTCACCAACTTTGCCTCTTACTTTTATTCTCTTGCCATCTTTGTCTATGTATGTTACATTTACTCTGGAAAACAATTTGTAACCTGATTGAAGTAATTAAAAAGATGTTAAATTACCAGTTATCGAGAATGTTGTAATGCTGATAAGAAGACACATAATAACATTTCTGTATATTTTTGACGTTTATGATCTGAATGTTGATTTCGATTTTGTGATAACGATGATGCGTAACACGAAAATTGTAACACTTACACCTCATCTTCCGACTTCGGGTCTTGATATTCATATTCCCCATGCCTTAAATCTGTAAACACGCGTAATTAAATCAATATTCTCACAAATAAAGCTATGTAAATAGACAAAAGAAAAACTAACTTGAAGTCACGTGAATTCTTCTAATTTGTGAAGAAACTGGCTCCTTGAAGGACTTCAATTTGCGCAGAATTAAATAACGTTTTAACACAGACTGAAACATTATGTAATTACTGGTACATAACAGAGAAAAATATTATTTTTCAGGAATTTGTTTGGTTATAACTTATAAAATTATCGCAACTCGAAGTACTTTGACAATTTTGACATTGACAATTTTACATTAAACATTTGGCTGTGTTCCGAATTAGGCTGTAATCGATTTGAGCGTCCATAAACCCGTTCCGAATTGCCGTGAGCACGATATCGATGTCCCTTGAATCGTCATAGACGACGTCATGCTATGAGCCATCTTGCGATTACACCGACCATGCCCCAAAGAAATATGAAGAAATATCACCGTGAGCGCTGTCAAATGACCTAATGACAGATCTTAGCTGTCATAATCGTGAAAACTAAAACGGAACGCAAAATATTGCTGTGAGCGCTGTGAGTGATTACCTATATCGTATCTC
Organism: Xestia ashworthii; assembly: GCA_950022955.1. Taxonomy (NCBI): domain Eukaryota; kingdom Metazoa; phylum Arthropoda; class Insecta; order Lepidoptera; family Noctuidae; genus Xestia; species Xestia ashworthii. The sequence continues at coordinate 3,672,659 of OX465572.1, forward strand.
GGAATGCACTGGTCTTTGACTTTGAAAATAAGTGCTTGGATACGGTCCGGCCTGCAAGCCACTCTTTCAATTTTAGCGGCTTGTTTTCCACAACAGTGACACGTCATAACACAACAATCTTTATCGATAAAGTTTAAAATCTATTCAATTTTGAAAGATTGTGGTAGGCTGATGAGCCTGTCGACTGACGAATTGAATAAAAACTCGAATCGAAGAAACTGGCAAATTATTGAAACTATCGGGTTAACGCAACTGTGCAGTCAGTGAAACTGACTAAGCAATAAAACTGTCGAATTAATTAAACTGACGAGTGACGGAAACTGACCAGTGTTACGCGGACTCTCTAAAACTATTTTGGCGTTTTTTATAACGCTTGAATACGCCATACGGTCCATGAGATTTACACAAATACCTGACCACAAAATGATAGGGAGGAATTGGCGGTTTGAAACTAATTTAAACGTGAATTTTATAAACATTGTGTTTAACTTTATTTGAGAAAAAAAAAGAATAATTTTACATGACACCGTATCAACAATCAGTTAGAAGAATGGGGTTGGCAACTGTGGAACTAATGGCGCTAGCACCACTTACACTTGAACCAAAACATCGACATTGGTTGAAAATCTGTCAATGTCATTTTATATTTCAAAATAGTTTGACCTCATTGGTCAGATTGGGTCGATGCGGTGGACGCGCCATCTACAATCAGCTTTAACTTGCCTACCCCATTATTTTTAAATTCAAAATAGATGTCATAGACAAACATGGACAGCATCACGACCTTCCAACACAAAAGACATGATACATAGAATTTGAATGGCCCAAAAGAATACCACATTGAAAACTTTGAACAAGTCTTTGAAAATCTCCTTGATACGAAATCCCTTGCCATGGTAATGTTAATGATATATATAGTAACGACGTATTGAGAAAGTCTCCATGCGTTTCTTAATCTACGTGATCAGTGTGACCCTGACCACCAGGCAAGTTTTAAAAACTACTTTTGGTTACTGCACCAGCCGGCATTATCACCATTATGTTATCATGTTTATCCTTGGCTTGCTGACACTGCATTGCATGCACTACAGCTAAACTTTTGGCTACTTGACAAGCCGCGGCGCTCGTACATATTTTGTCCCTTTTTGTGCGCGGGCTACCCTGACGCTTCCCCTTTTTTTTTTTTTAGGATGGGAAATCAAATGACTTCTCCCACTCTGGGCGGAGCGGGAGGGGGTGTCAGACTCTTACTGACTAAAACCCATCCATGTTCCTTCCTCGCCCTTTATGTTCCGGGGCCGCGGTATCTCTTCCCCCTTAATCTCAGACATAATGGCCGCGTTCCGAATTAGGCCGTAAACAATTTGAGCGTCCTTACCCGTTCCGAATTACTGTGAGCGCGATATCGATGTCCCTTGAATCGTCATAGATGACGTCATGACATGCGCCATCTTGCGATTACACCGACCATGCCCCAAATAAATATCACCGTGAGCGCTGTCAAAAGACCTGATGACAGCTCTTAGCTGTCATACTCGTGAAACCTAAATCGGAACGCAAAATATTGATGTGAGCGCTGTGAGTGATTATTTACTAAAATGGAATGCATCAACGCACCCAATGTTTCGTTGTACTAGGATTTGTTCTCATTTACAAACTTTCAAAACATTTTTTGTTATGTTATCTCCTTATCATTTATGACAACACTAGGACATAACTGTCAAATATTCTTGAAAACGTCAATAATCGCTAAAAAGGCCACTTTGGCCATTTTTCATAATGATTTTATAATACAAAATTATTGATTTTTAGCACAAAGGTGGTGGTTAAGTATGTACAGTTGATAGTTCAATAACATTCTAACCTTTTATATAGTACAATATAGTTTAAAGTTACGGCCATAGTAACTTAAGTTTTGGTGATAGAATATATGTTGAAAATAAACTAGGTGAGTTTTATTACTAAATGACGTGTATTTTTCTATATCATTCGTTGTCCGACATGAGCAACCTTTATATTTTATTGCAATTATTATATTTTTGCATTCTTATACCAGTTTACCATAATTTTGGTCAGAAAACTTTGTTTTGAAGTGATACAGTAATTTTCGTTTACTGTTTTATTACATTTTATTATCATATCGTCCTTGTTAATATGTATTTTAGCGTTATTTTTAGTAGATCTAATAATATGAATAAAAACACACTTTTTGTCAAAGATTGGCTTTTGAGAATTCTGAAACTTGCTACTTGCACCAAACAGGTTTTATTATAGTAGTTTATGGAGCAGTTTATGATAAGTTGAGAGTATTTATCTTGATAATGCTGTGAGTTTAAGGAATTTAAAAGCAAAATTTTCTTTATTATGTCACCATTAAAATAAAATACATGACATTATTATGGATGAAAAAGATTATACTGCACCAACCTCAAATAAATTGAGATAAAGGCAAGATAATTATTATGAGCTTAAGGCCAATTGATCTATGTCAAGTAGTTGAAGCATTTTCCTTGTTTTTGGTCACTTGGTGCACTGTTGGGATCCCCTTATACAAATTACTGGAACATGACCCCATGACAACATAGGTGTTTTTAATTTTTAGATACCTTTAGTTTAGTTCCCGAAGTCACATTCTCAGCATAAGTTAACTTAGGAGAATTCTGTGTTTCACAGTAAAAACACGATCCATTCGTTATAATTATTTTACTTTTTGTATGATTCAATTGGGCAGAGTAAGCTTATACAATCATTTCAATCTAGATACAGAATCTAAATTCGGACATAAATATATCAAATACATGTACGTACGTTAACACACCTTTTTCCTTGGAGGTAGGAGAACAATGCCACCTGCTAAGATCCTTACATGACTCCTATAGCTTCATCCATATTGGAACATCATTACATACACATGACTACGAACAGTAAGTCGAGGGTTCGAACCCAGGCAAGCGCATTGCTTCATCATCATCATCATCATTTCAGCCGAAAGACGTCCACTGCTGGACATAGGCCTCCCCCAATTGTCGCCACATTGACCGGTCCCTTGCGACTCGCATCCACCGGACTTAGTGTAATTTATTTCATCACCGCTGCTCTCAAAAACAGTGAAGGAAAACATTGTGAAGAACATGTTCTAGAACCAAAAATTCGAAGATAATTGTTATATCTACCAACGCGCACTGGGCCCGCGTGGTGGATTATAGCCCATACGCAAAATACACGCTTAGACATGGAGTTGCAGACATCAGCCCATTATACAATACATACACATGCCGTGGCCAATAAAATACTTATAAAAATCAAAATTTATTAATGAATTATTTATCCCCATTCCAGTTAAAAAAATAATTAAGCAACAATGGATCCAGATGTCAAAGTTAAGGTAGAAAAAGATGCAAGACAAGATCCTACCTCATTTTTGCCTGAAGAGCCAATGTCTTATGAAATTAAGAAAAAAAAGAAAAAGAAGAAGAAAAAGCAAGAAGACCCATTTAAAGATATTGATGATAAGATGGGTGTTAAGATTGAGCCGATAACTCTGTTGGATCCAGAGGTTAAAATAAAGGTCGAAGATATTGAGGTTGAATTGGATTTTAATGATGTAAGTACATTATGCTGAAACCAACTTAGAAACATTTCATGCATAATTCAAAAAAGAAATGCTCTTCCATTCTTTTTGACCATGTAGGACTGTGGGTATTGCACTTACGTAAGGAACAGCAGTTTAAAAAAATAAAATCAAACTATCATTTCGCCCAGTTGGTATGCATGATATAAATATAATTTATAGCCTATTGCACCCATGAATAATTAGCTTTCTGCCAGTGAAAGATTTTTTTTTAAATTGAATCATTAGTTCCGGAGATTACCCCATACATTCAAACTTACAAGAAATAATAATATTAGTATAGATACATGGTAACTATGTATTTGCTTGTATTGTGTCATTTAAGAAGAAAGGAACATTAAGTCTTGAATACTAATCAATCATTTAACTTGTCAAATATGTATTTCAAATTTACAGTTCGGAGACAACGGCCTGGTCAATGACGGTCATCATAATGAGGACAGTCAAGAACCAGCTGTGAAGATAGAGCCACAGAACCACGACGCCGTCCTCCTCACGTTCGAGAGCGTCATCAGTGACAAACCCCTACTCTTGGCAGACAGCACCGAAATGTTCCAGTTCTCAAAGAATGATGTACCCATCAAACATGCCCCAACACATGTCTGCAAGGTTTGCCATCTAGTCTTTCAATCAACGAAAACTTTACGAATGCATCAGAAGAGAAAACATAAATCCTTTAGGAAGTCCTTCAAACATATTTGCGATTACTGTGGCATGTCGTATGAAATGAAGAACAGTTTAGTTGCTCATATTAAGAGGAAACACGGACCTGATGCTAGTCCAGATGATAGAGAAGAACGAACCTGTGAAATATGTGCGTTGGTCTTCAAAGGCATGACTCGATTACGCATGCATATGAGACGGAAGCATGGCTCCTTCCAAGAATCTTTTAAACACGTTTGTAATGATTGCGGTTTAACTTATGATAAGTATAGAAGTTTGATAGTACATATACAACGTAAACATTCTAATAATCAGAAACCTGAAATCAATCAATGGTACAACTGCCCGTTCTGTCCCAAGATATTTACAAAAAGAGAAACTTATTCTAGACATGTACAGAGAAAGCACCATGTCTCAGATGAAAGTATTAAACAAGAAGGTAATGATTATCTAGATAATTGTAAGAATGAAGAAACTGGTGAGATAACTTGTAAAGAATGCCCTCTAGTCTTTTCTTCTATTAATTTCTTAAAACTGCACATGAGAAGAAAGCATAATGCGTTGAGAGAAGATTTCCGATTGAAGTGTCGGATTTGTAACTTGTCTTACGATAAAATCGAGAGTTTGAAACGGCATGTGAGAAGAAAACACGACAAAGGATCTCACTGTGAAGTTTGTAATAAACAATTTGATACGCGAGAGATGTATCTCAACCATTCTCATGTGAAAGCAATCAAAGAGTGCAATATTTGTGGACTGATCTTCGCATCACAGGGCGGTCTTGCGAAACACTTGAGGTGCACCCACAAAATGGATTCACCGAAGACAGTCTTTTGCAATATATGTAACGAAGGTTTTCACGACAAACGGCAGCTAAAACCACATTTTATGAAAGTGCATTTAAAAGTCTCATACACCTGCAGATATTGCAAAAAGGTTTTTAAAGCGAAAGAGAGTTATAGACGCCACATATTATTCAAGCATCCTACTTCAAATCATTTTAACGCTCAGATGCAAAAATGCGAACAATGCAGCGCGACCTTTAAGGACGAATTTGATCTTTGTCGTCATATAAATTTAAATCACGGTCGCCCTGAAGATATGACGAAAGAGGACAGAGAAATGTTTCAAATAAAAAGAGAAGATCAGGATATAAAGGACTGTTTCCAGTGCACTAAGTGCCCAGACACATATCTAACGTGGGAACAGTTGAAATTACACTACGAGGCAACTCATCACAATATAGAAGAGACACAGTGTCAAGTATGTGGGGAACTACTTCCAGGGAACGAATTACAGAAGCATATAAAAGCTCTTCACATGGATACAGAAATGCAATGCAAATATTGTGAATTCAAGACGAATATTAGAGTTAGTATGACACAACACATGCTGAGACATAAAAACGCTGAAACTATTCACTGTGACTACACTGGTTGCAAGTACAAGACGTTTTACGAAGGTGCTATGGAGAAGCATAAAAGGAAACATGCGGATCTAGGAGTGAAACTCCAATGTACGCAATGTCCGTTTCAATCAATGAACAAATACATCTTGAAGTATCATGAAGAAGCTCACGAGACTGGTAAAAAACGATATATGTGTGATCAATGTGACTACGCAACGATTTTACCAGCTAATCTCGTACAGCACAAATATAAGCATTCTACGGAAAAAAGGTTTAAATGTGAGGTATGTCCATTCGCAACGAAATATAATACGTCACTGAGGTTCCATGTTAGGAAAAAACACTGTGATCTACCGACATTCAGTTAAATAATTATGTTTTATTTTTTTAAATTATATTATTAAAGTATTTGGTGTTATGAAATATTATATCCATTTTTTTCATTTCTGCCTCGTTGGTCTAGTAGTCGCAAGCGCTACCTGCGTTACTGCTGAGCTTGAGGAATGAAACGCAGGAGCGTTTGATTCCCAGGTCGGGCAAAGTATTGTGCATAATTACAAGTAAGGCGCGGGACAAATAGAAGAGGCGTCGGGCGGAGGCGCGTCGTGGGCGCGTGGGCGGGGTGATGGCGTTGCGCCGGCGCAGCGCAGAACAGGCGGGCTAACAGTGTCGGCGAGGCGCGGGCGCATTCTAGTCTTTCAAGTCTATATTGTCACCGTCTTGTTCTCTCCTTGTGCATGTCACTGCTAAGTGCGGGTGCGCCGAGAGCGAGGAAGCGGCGCCCGCGCCGTGCCCTCGCCAAGATTCAATTAATGAGTGGTTTTCTTTTTGAGAATTTAAAACAAGATAGAGAGGTATGGAAAGAGAAAGGGGAGGCCTTTGCCCAGCAGTGGGACACGATGTAGTCTAGCAAAATAAAATAAAAAATAGGTTCCAAGAACTCTGAAGATGGCGTTGAACTGACTACGTTACTAGGTGCCAAAGCCAAAACGCTTGAAAAAAAATATTGCGTCACGTCACATACGCTCGTTGACTGACACTTTCATTTGCGCTTCCGAATATAACCATTAAATCATTCATTTAGTATAGGTACATCTTTCCTCGGCGCCCCCACAAATTTGGCACCCCGGGCCGTCACCCCATCGCGCCCGCCTTTAACGCCGGCACTACTCGCTTGAGCACTGGGTGGAAGTGCTCAAGCAGTGCCGGCAGGCCATAGTAGTTGGATAGTATGTATACTGGAAGACGCTAGCGCTGACCTGCTGGATGCTACTGAAGGTGTCAAACTTCCCAATTTCTCGACGGCATCAAAACTCTGAGAAGCACACTGACTTGGATCATCTTAATAACTGTTCTTCCAGAAAGTTCTAACTGGACTTTACTGACCTATTTTAATGTAGAAAGCTTGGTAATCTAAGCTGATAATTATATAATAAACGGACCCTCCGTAAGCCTCCGTTTACACCTGGTAAGTGTGAACGTGGACAAAAAGGGATGCTTACTACATTAATTTATTTAAAGATTCATCGGTAGTTTCAACCTAGCAGACAGGGATCCTTGCCGGCACCAGACTTGCGCCTGCGCAGGATAGTTAGATTTCGTTCCTATCTAATAAAAAATCTATAATGATTTGGAACTCTACATGGACGTACGTGAGGAACCTAATGTCGACGCAAAGGAGGGTAATGTGTTTATCAGTCTATGTATGTATGTTTGTTTCTATGTGGCGATCTAGAGACCAAATGCGTAGGCCGATTTTGATAATTCTTACGTCAATCGATTCGTCTTAACCTTGCGAGTGTCATTATAGACATGACATTAATCAAAATTCACCACAGCGACCACCAGACGCCATATTGTCAAAATGAAATTTTTTTTAGGCCCCCTGATTATATTCAGTGACGGATTAACCCTTAATCAAATTAAGCAATTGCCTAGGGCATCACGTCTGGGGGGGCACCAGAAGCACAAAACAAAATCCGGGCACGCCACTATAGTGGCGATAAGTCCCCTCTTCGACGAATGGCTTGAGAGGCACCACGGCGTCCTCACCTTCCGCCTGACGCAGGTCCTCACCGGACACGGATGTTTCGGGAGGTTCCTGCATCGAATCGGGCGGGAGGAAACGCCCGGGTGTTTCCACTGCTCTGATCTCGCGGAGGACATGGTCTCACACACGGTCTCGGTTGCCCTGCGTGGGCGGAGCACCACCGTGTCCTCGTAGCGGCGAACGGCGGCGGCGACCTCTTGCGTCCGGCCCTGGTTCAATCCATGGTCCGGAGCGAGACGTAATGGGAAGCCGTCACCTCCTACTGCGAAGCAGTCTTGGTAGCGAAGGAGGTGGCGGAACGCCAGAGGGAGAGAACCTCTCGCCCCAGCCGCCGCGGGAGACGCACCGGGCGTCACCGGCCACCGCACCGTAGCCGCGTAGGCGTGGGCTTGTGGACGGTGAGCTATGGGCTAGCTTGCCGTCCATCCGTCTTATGACGACCGGCCGTTTGTTTATTATTTATTTTGTTTAGTCAGTAAAAGTCTGACACTCCCTCCCGCTCCGCACAGAGACAGCTTAGGAAAAGTTAGGTATATGACGATTTCCCATACGGAAAAAAGGGCGTCACCAAAAACCACACCAAAAACAAGTTACTAGGACTAACTGAAAATTCGCGCGTTTTAAGTTGACCTAGACCACTACAAACCTTTTGGCGATTCTAGTTGACATTCGGATAGGGGGCCCCACAGGCGTGGATTGCTTAGGGCATCAAGTAGTCTTAATCCGTCATTGATTATATTTAGGCAAAAATTAAGAGGGCTATCACAATTTTTAGGGTTTCCTTGCCAAATAGCAAAAAACGGAACCCTACAGATTTGTCATGTCTGTCTGTCTGCCTGCCTGTCGGACATTGGGGTTCCTCATACTAATCCCATACTTACTGAAACTCAATTTTTTTTCCATCAAACCCATACGTGTGGGGTATATGGACAGGTCTTCAAAAATGATATTGAGGTACCTATCTAATATTTTTTTTTCTAAACTGAACAGTTTGCGCGAGAGACACCAAACTTCTAAAGTGGTAAAATGTCCCTGGGACTTCTAAAATAGGGGAATGATAAAACTAAAAAAATATATATGATGTCCACTATCATGTAAACTTCCACCAAAAATTGGTTTGAACGAGATCTAGTACCTAAGTAGTTTTTTTTTTAATAGGTACATAAATCGTAAAATCGTAACTTTTGTATCATGTTACTTGGACGGAAACGTTGTTGTTACGGAACCCTTCATGGGCGAGTCCGACTCGCATTTGGCCGCTTTTTTCTTGTATTTTGGTGTTCTAAGAGTTTAAACACTGTTTTAAAAAATGTGATACCTATTTATTTTGGGCACTCCAAGAATGAATCAAAGTTTTTCGGGCTTACATTTTTTTCAATTTTCTGGTCTTATTTATACCGTAATAGTACATCTAAATTCTCAGTTTTGATGTGTGATTATTGATTATGGTTAGTTTAGTTTGTAATATTCTAGGCTAGAATCACGGCTGTGACAGCTTTAGTTCCAAAGGGTCCGTTTTGGCGCTGGCGTAGCATCGACGGCGCCATGCCGCCATCGCCATCTTGGTTTTGTTATGTCAGTGTTTGTCAGTCAAGCACATAACAATTATGTACTTACATTGTCAAAAATCTTCAGAGAATTCTAACCTCTGAGTGTGTTTTCCTTAATTTTCCTCGTATTTTACTGAGTTGAGATACACAATTTCCTCTGTAGTTTGAGACAATACTGATTGTGCATGTTAAATGTGCGATTATTCGTCATGGGAATCCGAAAGTTCTGTGTAGGTGGTTGCAATGCAACAGTGAGTTTTCCCAAGAACAATGAACTTAGAAATCTGTGGATGCCTTCCTAGTGCCAACAAATTCCCTCCTCATTGGACTCAGGAAACGTGTCTATGAAAAACAGAAGAAGTTGCATAAGGCGTTCCGCTTAGTGTAGCTGGTGAGTTTTGTTAAACTTTTTAGGTTATGTAAAAGTCGTTTTGTTATAAGTACTCAGATCAAGTAAAAAGAGGACTATTTTGATTACTTGATTTGAGATGTTATAAGTTTTTTTTATTAAAACTTCAATTAACTAGAGACCAACAGAACGTAAAGAACATAATTTATAGCGGACATATACAAAAAACATAATTACAGAATGTACCTATAGGGAAAACATAAAATCAACTTCGAAATATTAAAAATAACTGTATTAACTGTATCAAATATGTTTCCAGGGTGGGATGTAATACTTGAACATAATTATTTCAAGGCACAAGATGAGGCGGATGTACATGTACTACAACTGGTGTGTATGGTTATCTAAATATAGTCCCATTTATCAGTATTATTTTAGTATAAGTATGAGTACAACTCGCCAACCCGTCTTGAGCAAGCATGGTAATCAATGCTCGTGCCTTCTCTGTTGAGAAGAGGCCTTTGCCCAGCAGTGGGTCAGTTATAGGCTGGTTTTATTAAAATGAGTACAACTTATAATAATATGTATTACAGCAATATTTCTCAATTTTTCAGGGTGGTTGGTTGGTTGGTACAGTTGATCATAATTACTCCGAGGAACAAGATGACAGTGTCATAACATCATCAGTTTTGATTGGAACGGCAGGTATAGATATACCTACATACATAAATATCTTCTAATGTTTTAATTTTAATCCAATATAGGAAATAAGAAATTCCTGCACTGTGGCACCCTCAGAAAATACTCTTAGCAGTGTGAGGGCTCCTTAGTGCCCCATAACTTTTGTCATGTCATCACTTAAAATTGTTTGTTGTGCGTCATGCTGATGGACCTTTTTTTACTTTATTAACGTACATTTCTTAGTTGTTGTGGCAACTGCGAGGGCTATAATTAACAGTCGAGCAACGTAACGTCTCATATACAAAGTGTCTCCATTTCTACAAAACTGGTATTTGTTTACTAATGTGTTCATTATTCTTATTTTCAGATAAATTACATGGTCTAGATTCTGGAGCTACAATGGCCACAACAGCTGAAGTTGTTGAATTTTTTGATGAACTGTTTGACAGTGTTAATGGCTATTCTGGTGGTGGAAAAAGGAGAAAATTAAGACGAGCTGTAAAGAAGACTCACTACATCATTCTTTTTGGATTGACGCCATCAAAAAAAATGAATCAGTTAGTTTAAAAACGTTTATACAAATATAAAACCTGTAACTTATCATTTTTATTTTATTATGATTACCTGAACCTCAAAAATAAATCAACTGGAAGAAGGGGTCATTAAAGTATCGATATCAATGAAAAAGTCGATATAAAAGAACATCACTAGTTATCGATAACAAGATTCCTGCAATCACTATTACACTTACATACATAACTATATCTATATACTTCTGTCAAAACCCCGATGGCTACAACAGCGCCAAAACGGACCCTTTGGAAACAACCAAAAAGTCACTGTCGTATCTGTAGCTAGCTACTAATATAGTAATCTGTGGCTAGAATTCCTAGCCCTCCATGTGCCGTTCATTCGAGGCTTTTCTTTGTCCATAGTTTACGTAAAAATTATAAGAGATGGCGTTAGTATCCTCGCAAAGGTGAAGCGATAGTGGCAAACGTCAAAAATCAATATTATATTCTTATATCTCTTTCACTCTCACTAACCATGCATAAGCGCGAAAGTATTAGATGCGCTGTGCATCATTAACATGACTGACTGTAGAGAAACGTCGCGAATTATAACCACTTTGTTTTAATTTAAATGTGTAAACATTGCATTTTTAAAGGTTTTCGCCTATGCCTGCGATATAATATATTGTGCTATTGAATTGGTTGTTTGTGCACAGTGAAAATGACTCTCATGGAGCTTCCCATTGTTATGATCGAACACATTTTTTCGTATTTATCCTACGATGAAATCGCAAAGAATAGATTGGTGAGTGATTATTTATGTAATTTATTAATAGAAACGAGCTTCTGTAATTAGAAAATCTTTTATTGAGAGTTGTAGTCATGAAATTCAGTTCTTATTTCTCACGTAACGAGTTCATTTGTTGCAACGTTCTAGGCGTTTCATGTACTGCTTATGTACTTTATTTATATACTTCTATTTATAACTATACGCTAATGTAAATTCTCTATGCTCGGTTGGTACTTCTTCCGGCCGATATGATAGTATTGAACGCATAGGTATCTTCATCAAAGGGATATTACCTTTTTTTTAAAACCAATGTTAGTTATCTTGAATATTTTTTTTATTAATAAGATAACAGTTACTATGTTACGCAAAATAAAATAAAAATACTTTTAATATTCTCTAGATCCTCAACTTTATCACCGTCAGCCTGACTTCACACCCTTGGGTTCAGGCCTCACTTTGTTTGTGCCAACTTCCATGTTCATATGCTAGCCATAACTAGGTTTTACCAGTGATGCACAAAGTTTCATGCCCATCTCTATTATCCTAAAACAATGTCTACAGACACAAAACCAGTCCTATTTATTTATATAAATCTGTCTTGTATTTATATCTTAGCATTTTGTTATGAAGTTACCGGTAAACTTGTGTTAACTGCCCGCTCCTTACAACTTCCTTATCATAAAGCCCATAAAAATATAACACATAGCTACCTATTAAAGCAATACTTTAGTGTTGACATAGCCATAAATTACAACACTTATTTTCATTGGTCAATCAATTAGGTACTACAAGACATGATGGAAACAAAAATTAAAAATATTAAAAAGAACAATCCACTTCCTTAAGGTTTCTTTTGGCTTGGCATGATATTATTATCATAATTCTGTAAAGAGATAAAAGTACTACCTCAAGCTTCGTCCAGGGCCGGCAGTCACAACAGAGACAACGACATAATCGTTAACTTTCGATTGCTGATTACTACCGAATAAATTCGGTTGCACTAATTATGCTTACGAGAAACGCATCTAGGATGACTGAGTGACTAGAGACTTTCATTACTGGCAGCACTGGGAGGACTTACTCTTACACACACCAGTAGCGTGTTCATACAACTAGGTTCCTACCGGATTCCCATTGAATATGGTGTGTATGTATTGTATAGATTAACAATATGTACTCCAGCTTATCTTACAAATATTAACCCTTTGCTACTGACACACACACAGATTGTATCTCAGAAATGTGACACTTTAGATACAAAAATGACTTGTTTTCTTATCAGCTATTGATTAATACAGGTTTCATGTGTGTCTGCTATGTAGAAAATATGGGTAAATAAAAGAACTAAAGAAATTATTATTCAGTTGTCAACCAAAATTGGCAATGTTAATATTATTGCAACACTTGCACAAACGCACTTGTAAACTAATGAAATGATTATTACAATTGCCCATCTACTTATTATTAAGTAGCTAGCTCACTAGAGTTCAGTCCAGTTGTGTCTATCTATGAAATTATTAGATGTAATTACTTACTTACTGAAATTTCCAACTGCTTATGGTTCAGGAACTGATCGCATGTTTGCAAATAAATAAGCAAAAAAAAAAAACTGATAATTTCAGCTAAATTCTCTGGAATTCAGTGAGTGGCATTGCTTATCTCTGGAACTACCAGTTGTATAAAAAAATATTAAAAAAAAAAAAAATATGGAAAATGTCATCAGGAAAGTTCAGAGTATGAATGTGGATCAATTTAAGAGTAAAGGAAGACCAAAGAAACGATGGATGGACTGTATAAGGAATGATATGGCAAGTAAGGAGGTGTCTGATGAGATGACAAATAATAGAGGAGCATGGAAGAAGAAGACATGCTGCGCTAACTTTAATTTAAATGGGATAAGGGCAAGAGAATGATGATAGCCCAATTATTGAAAAAGGTTATAGGCTATTTAACATTATGATACAACCCTTAAGAGCAGGGGCAAACAAACAGAAAACTGTGCTTCACACAATGATATTATATGTAAAAAAGGCGTAGATAGGCTACCTACACAAAATTCAATCTTCAAAAACGGCACACTATCGCACACATGAGTATCTATATATCCTCATAGCACACTGTATTACGATTACAAGTCAAAGTAGGATGGCATGATTCAATAATCGCGAACGAAAAAGAGACCTTTAAAACGTCCGTTGACGCCGTCAAAGTGACACTGAAGTCAAGGTTGGCTAACTAGCCACATATTCACATGCCGCTTGCTGAGCGCTTATAACCTATCTACACCTTTTAAACTTATAATCTCATTGGCTTCACAGCTACAAATAGTGACTAAATAATATTCTCATAAATTTTCAGGTTTCCCGAGCATTCAATGAGATTAGCTCGAGGTTGCTGAATCGAGGCTTTATGATGATTGAGAGACGCCACGCTATGTCCCTCAAGAGCGTGAAGACACAGCTTCCACGACGGGAGTCCGAGCGACGGTACTTATTCAATATCTTTTAGGCAGTCACCTCACGTGCTGACGTGGAATCCGCTTGAACCGATCTGGTTGGTTTATGTTTATGAAATAACAGCGAGGTGGAAACTTCAGACATCCGAGGACAGGCTGTTGTAGCGCAGCTTGGGAGAGGCCTATGTCCAGCAGTGGACTGGAACAGGATCTGTTAGACGACGGCATGGTTGGCGCAGTGGTTGAGCAATAATCTTTTGCGCTGCGTGTCGTGGGTTCGATCCCCGCACGGAACAAATATTTGTATGGCTAGGTTGTTCCGGGTCTGGCTGTTGGTGATGTGAGTTTAAATATTTGTAAACGCACCCACAATATGGGAGAAATTACTACTGCAGGGCAACATATAAAAAAAAGATTGAATAATCCTATCGGCACCGAACCGAGGCGAATAATATCATTTTCGCCTTTATTGCATTACTATGAACTTCTCAAGCCGATTTCCCGTCGGTAGGTGTGGTTACTTCCTTAACATCTTACTAACAAACACTGAATAAAGTTGTCTCACAAATAACTCCACTATAACCAAACATTTTTGAGGTAAACAAGGTGTAAAGGACTAACACGCATGGATCATCAATTTTCTGTATTTTTTATCCCTTTCTGTTACTTAGAGGCGTGATTTGCTTGAGTGAGAAGTCCGCTTGCAAGCTTTGCACCCATCTCACTAGGGTTGAAATCTACAGAGCGAACATCCGAAAATTAACCTTATTTGCATATAGTTACTGTTCTTATTCGTATGATACGCTTGATATCAGTCGCTTGCAGGAATATGCACATTAATCTTTATGCAATAAAGGTTCATTTCGGATGAAGCGCGACTAAGCTATAAGCTTGCAGCTAAGTTCGCTCTATAGATCTTTACCTTAGTGCGAACTTCACCAATATAATTGAACACGATCTTTTGAACCGTACTATAATATACAGTACTATTGTAAGTACTGTATTTCGAGTCTGCGTACTATACATACAGGGTTGAGGGTGGATACGTAGAAAATTGCCAATTTACTCAAAACATTTTTTTAATGCCAATCGATCCTGTTTTTAATACTGATCAAAACCTTCTATGGGACCAACCCAGGTTGGAATACTAAAAAAGTCAGTAATTACAAAACCTTTTTCCACAAAAATCTAACTTTTTAGTTTGAAAGTTTGAACCATTTTTGTTGTTGTTGTTTATTGATCCTGTCTCTAATACTAATCAAAAACTTGTATCGGGCCAACCGGTCCATCCGGGCCAACCGGAAAAAAACGTAAAGTTACATACTGTCTTCGTGTTCATTTCACGAATAATTATGGATAGTCTCAATGAGGCTATCCATAATTATTCATGTAATTTTCTAATTCATAATAATTAAGTAATAATCATTGTCCCATAAGTCCATTTTCGTGTAGATGCAACGGTTAAGGTAGACACTACTAGGTACTATTGGGGAATAATACCTACTTAGAGTACAAAAAAATACTATATTTTCAACAACGAAATATAACAAACAAATCCTTCATTCATAAAAAATATGAACGTGCTTTTACATTTTTGACATGCATGTACCTATCCAAATATTCCAAACTCATTCGTCAAAAGTAGTGAACTTACGAAACTATCGGACAAAAATGGCAGCATTTTATAAAACTACTGAAAATACAATTGCAAAATTATTTAAAGTAATTTCATTCCACTACTTACATTTAAAAAAAAAACCGACTTCCAATAACACAAATAAAAAAACTTTTTTACTGTATGTGTTTGAAGTGTACTTACTGTACTTTTTTATAGCTTAATAATACTATATTTCGCCTAAGAAATGTTGGCAACCCTCGCGATAAGCCCAACTTAATCACGTTCAAGAGCTATTGAGCTTCCTTAGCAGTAATGACATTTGTCACCTTTAGATCTTGAACACAATTCAGTATGTAAAGTAAAAATTAACCTATGCTGATTCCGAAACCATTCAGAGATTTTAGGTTTCCAAACCTTCTATTTTGCTATTTTGAGCTCTTATAAGGCGACTTCACCTCCAAATTACGTCACACGTTGGACGGGTTGAGGCTACAAAATGTCCACTATCAAGTGTCATATTTAAAGTTTCTATTATAGAGCATTCAACGTCAAAAGGAGTTTTATTCTTGTACAATACGTGGCAAAGACATCGAACTCTCCAGCCTCTGACGTCATTGCGGGCAAAACAAATAGAAAAATAAAAACATTTTACAAAAAATAAAACCGAATAAAAAATACAGACGAATTTTATTGAGAACCTCCTCTTTATGGAAGTCGGTTGAAAAAAAAATACAGTCGAATTGAGAACCTCCTCTTTTTGGAAGTCGGTTGAAAATTAAAGTTAAGTAATTACAGCTTGGAATTTAAACTTTAAACTTTTTTATTCTGTGTTTAAACAAACATGTTGAAATTAGTTACTAGTGATCCTAAATAGTAATTATAGTAATGTAATATCATGAATAGAAAGTTGTGGTTCGTCTAGCTAGCTCGACTCTAGCTAGTGGTTGCAAACGCGAAAACTGCTTTCATAGCAACCTGGAGTAAAAGTTCGTGTCCAGTGAAAATCAAAAGTCATTTATGCACTATCTGAAATTCAAAATGATATATTAAACAGTCCTCGAAAACGCCCACTTCTCCTACATTTTCTAGCTTTTTAGCTGGGGAGTAGTGGCGCAAAGATATCCCCAGCAACTTTCTTAAGGGTCAATAGACTTGCTTCCTATAGCATCATCTGCCTAACCAACCCAAATTATGCTGGGGTCGGCTTCCAGTCTTAACTGATTGCAGCTGAATACCAGTATTTTACATGGAGCCCCCTTGCAAGACTGGTTGTCAGACTTTCAGGATTTTGACTACTCATCATTACCTGTCGGAGATCTACAAATTATAGCCGAGACCAACGGCTCTTGGATGAGTGACCATAATGGGGAGGCACACTGTGGAACTAATGGCGCTGGCATAGGTGGTCCCAAGCATCGTCATTGGTTGAAAATCAAGGAATGTCATTTCATATTTTAAAATACCTTGACCTCATTGGTCAGATTGAGACCAGCTATGGTTGCGCCATCTACAATTAGCTTTTAACGGTCTTCCCCATTAGGTTATAAACAGAGTTCCCTCTGTACCTCGGATAGCGCGTTAAGAGGGCTATCACACTTTTTCTTGTAAGTATTTGAGTGTTTTTACACGCTAATACATGAAAAATTGTGATGTTTATTTTGAGCACTCCATAGAGAATTAATCAAACTTTCTCGAGCATATATTTTTTATAACTTTAAACCATAAACACACCTCTTTTTTTTAAACCTTAAACACACATCAAAACTGATAAATTAGATGTGTGATTATGTTTTAGAAATGGTCTTTTTAATTGGGATAGCCCTCGTTAAGCCGTTGGTCCTGGCTGTCATTTGTAGATCTTTGACGCTGATGGGTGGTGTTTAAGGAGCTCGTGGCTAAATAATAACAGCCGCTCGGGCCGATCTGTAGGTTAAGCTGTGCTTGCCTAGGTTGGTCTGTGGGTGACCACCCGTTACATACCTAGTTTCGTCCGTGCCTCGGAAAGCACGTTAAACAGTTGGTCTTTGAAAGTCGTTACAGGTAGTCAGTGGCTAAAAAGTCTGACAACCAGTCTTAAACCATCGCATCGTATTACCCATTACTAACTGGGTTACGGGTAGGGTTGCCAACTATACTGTTTTAAAAATTAAAATCAAAATCAAAGCATTTATTTCAAGTAGGCGAATAACAGGCACTTTTGAATTGTCGAAACAAAGATGAAAATTAAATGTAGCTACAGTCCCAGTCACAAGACATAAAAACTGTGAAAGTACTGTAGTTGCCCATTCCCTAACGTATCTTATACAGTATTATACTGTTTTTAACTAAATTATACTTTTTACTGTTGAACAAAAATAAAGTATACAAAATCCTGTTTTCAGCATCAAAATGCAAACGCAAAATATGTGTTATACTTAGAAGCTAACACAAATTTCGCCACCTCAGCATTTACTGAAAGAGTTTTTTCAGTAATGAATGCTAAGTGGCGGGAGGAAGAAATAGAGCATCTATAAATTTAATAAAAAATGAGCTCCTCATATATTTTACTTTCTGTTATAATTGTGGTGAGGCTTATGAAGTTTTTAAAAAAGATTGTAAATTAATAAGTAATAATAATAAAAAATAAATAAAATACTGTTATTTTTTCTAAAATACTGATTAATATTCTTCATAGACCTGAATATACTTTATTTCTTGTACTTCTACAAAAAGTTGGCAGCCCTAGTTATGGGTTGCTAGGGTGATAAGGCTAGGTAGATAATGATGATGGGTAGTGTTTAACCTCGAACATCGACTCATACGACTGGCATTCTTTAGTCACAAGCCCATTCTATAGCTTAGAACCTACTCGCTTTCTTTAAAATAGTAAAAAAAGGATCTATGAAACGTGGGTATCCATTACACCTCTGTCTACCCCTTCAATTTGTGTAATATTACAGGCGTGATGATAAGTTAAATGTAACTTTATACAGCGTTGATTAGTAAGGGTGAATACATACCCCAAAAGTGCCAAATTTAATCATTTCCTGATGTGTTCAGGGATGAAGAAGGGGTAGTGGTGGTGGATGTGCAGGCCGAGAGAAAAATATCCACCAGATATGAACTGGCCTTGCTGCTCCCTAAAATCAGCAAATCAAGCCGAAAGGCCAGCAAAGAGCTCCGAATAATGCTGGCCAACACGTTGTCAGAAATCGATGCCCCGGTGTCTCGGTACATCTTTCATTTCATCCAGATCTCTGTTGAAGACAGAGATAGCAAGAGTTCTCACTTTGATTGATAGTGGCACAGGCTGCTTTTAACTGTCAGCTTGTATTTTTTTTTTAAATTAGCTACGTGCTCATGGCTGTGCTTGCATGGTAGTATTGAAAAAAATAAAAAAACAACGAGTAAGGCTCCGTTCCTACTATGTCGTGACGACTAATTTATCGTAGGTTTTTAGTTGGTAAAAGTCGTGCACGACAGTAATCGAGTCGTCCTGGAAACACCTCCATTTAAGTACACAAGCCACGACACTTAAAACTACACGATTATCTGTCATCACGACATTTTGGGAATAAGCCAAGAAAAATGTGTTTTTTTTTCTAAGTACTCGTAGTTGTAGTTTTTTACCCGACTACAGAAGGGTTATGATTTTAGCTGTCTATCTGTGTTTGTAATATTATTTGGACCCGGTTGATAGGTTCGTCTCCCGTCACATGGAACTTGACTGACGAAATGTTTGCTTGAACTTCCAGGATTAAAAGCATGATTATATACAGGGTGTAAACCACCTCATCACAAAGCCGTTAACCAAGCGTTCTGTACATCAAACTAAGTGACTTTACGCAAAAATTATTGCGGGGAAACAACTTTTTTTTTAAGGTTATAAATCATGTTTTGTGGTAGAACTCAATGTAACGCACTTAAAACATTGTGCTGATTGATGGATTGAATAGTACGGGGGTCGTGGAGGTGTTAAAAGTCAAAATCTCACAAAAAAACTTGTACTTATTTAAAAAAAAAAACTTGTCATTAAGTTGAAACTTTGTATAGGTATGATGTAGAACAAAAAAAATATCGCAATGATGGGGAGAACAAGTGCCTTTCGGCTTCGTGAAGAGGTGTTTTACACCCTTTATAATTTGATTTTTTTTCTATTTTGTGCATGATAATTATTCAGTGTTTTAATCGTCATTAATTAGTGGGAAGGTTCATTTGAATTGTTATTTAAGAGTTAAGAAATCCTGTTTCAGGTACCACCCACTATCCCGCCATTGCGACATCCTGACTTCCATAGAGACGCGTATCTCTATGCTCAACATGACGTATTCGAAGTTCATAGACCAGGGATTCTGCTGCTTCATACCTGGGAAGGTTAGTATAATTTAAATATTAATGTCACCGTAAAATTGTGAAAACCCGTTAGATTGTAATCTATCTAGCGAGATTGTTAACTCTCGAAAGATTGTCAAACGAATATAGTGCTTACAATTTAAAACATTCGGTTCACCTCGACAGATTATAATCTACCGAAAAATAATGCGTCATATTGTAAGCAGTATGTTCGTTTGACATATTTTCGAGAGTTTACAAATTACAATCTAACGGTTTTAACAATGTGACGCTGACATTTACGTAAAATTCCGGTGTGCGTGTTTATATTTTTTTCTCCTCAAAACCGACTTGACTAACATCATCTGCCTAGCCTTTTCTCAACTATGTTGGGGTCGACTTTCAGTCTAACCGCATGAGCTGAACACCAGTATTTTACATGGAGCGACTGCCTATCTGACCTCCACAACCCAGTTGGCACTGGACTGGGTAATACCGTACCCCTTGGTAAGACTCGTTGTCAGACTTTTTGGGCCACTGACTACCTGTAACGAATGTCAAAGATCTACAAATGGCAGCCGGGAGCAACTGCTTAGCGTGCTTACCGAGGCACGGAGGAAACTCGGTATGTAAGGGTGGTCACCCAACCTCAGGCCAACCTATTCAAGCACGGCTTAACCTAAAAATCGACCCGAGCGGCTGTTATTATTTAGCCTTGAGCTCCTTCAGTGTTACTTGGTGTGTATCCTTTTACGCCCTGTAATAAATCAAGTCTTATCAATTTCCTCAGGTAATAGATGAAATAAAGCGAGTTCTCACAATAGTCGAAACATCGACGACCCCGCCACGAGCTCACGAAGTGCTCCAAGAGCTGAGGGATATATCCAGTATGGCCATTGAGCACTTCGACGATAAGATCTCTCCTGCATTCCGGAAGAGGATGCACCAGGGGATCGCGCAGCCCACGCCTAGGCCACAGCAAGGTAAGCAGATTTGACATCACGGCTGTAATTTTTTCCCGTTGGAGTGTACCTAATGTACTATTGGTCGACAGGCCTGTTGGTCTAGTGGTTAGTGACCCTGACTGCTATGCCGGAGGTCGTGGGTTCGATTCCCACCCAGGACAAATGTTTGTGTGATGAGCACGATCATTTGTTCTGTGTCTGGGTGTAATTTATCTATTATATGTATGTATTTAGAAATATATAAGTATGTTTATCAGTTGTCTAGTACCCATAACACAAGCTCTGCTTAGCTTGGGACTAGATGGCGTTGTGTGATAGTTGTGGAATATTATTATTATTTCGTTTATTCATTTTATAAAACATATCATTTACATTTTTAAATATATCTTAAAAAAATTAAAAAATACATTTAAAAACATAAAAAATAGTGGTCCACCGGTATCGGGAGCAGGGTCCAAGCTACCGGTGGTTAGGACTGCAGAGACAGGAACCTCCTCACAATGCGAGCCGTATCGAGGAGTACTGCCTTCTGAATCAGGCTCTTGATCCAGCCGCCTAAAGAGAGCTTCGACAGATGTTCGTCGAGGCTCTTGGCTATCAGGCCATTGGCCGTCACGACAATCGGCACAATGATAACCGAGTTCATATTCCACATGTCGCGAACCTCGTGTGCCAAGTCGAGATACTTAATTTGTTTCTCTTTCTCAGCTTTCACGAGGTTCTCGTCATGAGGGATAGTAACATCGATTATCATTACGCGGCGCGCTGATCGGTCTATCACCACTATGTCAGGCTTATTGGCGACAATAGTCCTGTCAGTAATGATAGACTGATCCCAGTACAGCGTGACATGGTCTTTCACGAGAACTGGGTCGGGCACATACTTGTAGTACGGTACTTCTGATTCCACAAGATTAAATTTCAAGGCAAGTTGCTGGTGAATAATCCTGGCTACTTGATTGTGTCTGTGCAAGTACTCGCCGTTAGCTAGACGCGAACAACCAGAAATAATATGTCTGATGGACTCACCCGGAAGGTGGCATGCCCGACACACGTCAACCGTCCCGTCCTTCATAATATATTTCCGGTAGTTGTTCGTCAACATAACTTCGTCCATAATCGCACAAACAAAACCTTCAGTTTCCCCAAAGAGGTCGCCAAAACGTAGCCAGGACACGGACGCTAGAAAATCTACATCGGGCCCATGAAGAGCCCGGTAAAAGCGCCCGTGAAGCTCCTTGCCCTGCCATTCTTTCTTGCGGTCATCGGTAGTAAGTACTACAGGTTTGCGCCAGTTCTCTTTAGCCATGGACAACGGGGTGAGTCCCTTGTCCACTGCGACCACATCTCGGTGCATACCCACGTCGGCTTTTAGAAAATATTCTCTGAGGCTGCACACCTCGCGGTTGTGGAGGGTCTTCGCATTTAAAAAGCCTCGACCCCCGCACTTCCGCGGGATGTACAGTCTCATCACTGATGATCGTGGGTGATGCATCCGGTTTTCGGTCAGCAGTGTACGAACTCTTCTATCCAAGGCGTCTAATTCGGTCTGAGTCCATTTGAGTATGCCGAAAGAGTACATTAAAACCGGCATGACCCAACCGTTGAAGGCGCGCACCTTGTTCCCACCTGAAAGAAGGCTATTTAATACCTTCTTTAGGCGACCGAAGAAACGCTCCCTCAACGATTGTTTCATGTCAGTTACGTTAATGCCTAACGCTTCCGACATACCCAAATACTTATAGCTCTCGGATGAGGAAAGGGATCTTAGGTGTATGGAATCCGAGAGTTGAAGTCCCTCGGATCCCATAATCTCCCCTCGCTTTACATACATGACTGCACATTTGTCCACACCAAATTCCATCCTGATGGCGCTACTAAAAGTTTCAGTTACTTTCAGTAGCTCCATCAGTTGCAATTTGTTGGGGGCAAAGAGTTTCAGATCATCCATGTAAAGCAGGTGAGATATAACTTGACCATCTTTCTTCAACCGGTAGCCTAGTCCTGAATTCTCCAGCAGTATGCTTAGAGGATTCAGGGCTAAACAGAACCAAAGTGGACTCAGACTGTCGCCCTGGAATATTCCCCGTTTAATCCGTACAGGTTCATCGTTCCCCTGGATCTGTCGACATCCTGGATATCGAAGGACCGTCCTCCATTGCCCCATACATGACTCAAGGAAGGCGCGTAGAGTTGCATCTATCTTGTACAACTCCAGCACCCTCATGAGCCATGAATGTGGCACCGAGTCGTAGGCCTTCTTATAATCTATCCAACATGTTGACAGATCCTTGCGGGATCGACGGACCTGTTGGCTAATGGCCATGTCGATGAGGAGTAGCTCCTTAGTACCACGGGACCCATTCCTACATCCATTTTGAGAGGCAGACATAATAGAGTTGTTGTCAATGTGTGTATTAATTTTCGTTCTCAAAATGGATGTAAGAAGTTTATAGACCGTCGACAAACACGTGATCGGTCTGTAGTTCTTGGGTTCCGCGGGACTACCTGACTTATGGAGCAGGTGGGTAACGCCTGTTGTTAGAAACTGCGGTAGGGACCCAGACTCTAAGGATGACTGGAATTGGGATGCCAGGCAAGTGTGTGAACTACTAAGCCACTTGAGCCAGAAGTTATGCAGTCCGTCCGGTCCTGGGGACTTCCAGTTCGGTAACGGACGAACTGCTCTGGCTATATCTAAGGGTGTTATTAGAATTGGTGCCATTTCTGGAATAGGTTCACACACTCGCTCGACATCGCGCATCCAGTCAGCCTCAGTATGACAAACGGGCACTGACCAGATGCTGCGCCAGAAGGAACTCGTGACGGCATCACCCGGGCGGCACACGTCTGTCATATTTTGCTGAGGTCGCTCCCAAGCTCTGTATACCCACCTCTCATCGCTCTGGAACATGCGATTCTGCGAGTACCGATCAACCCGCCGCTTATACCGCCGAATACGGCTCGCCCATGCATAAACTTTCTGCTTCAGGAAGTCAATGCGCTCTGTGACACGGGACATGTATTCTTGAGGGCTGATTTCAGTCCCCGAGAATGCCCGCCTCACAAAGCGCATCACACGTGGTCGTGTATTGCCCTCCCTGAAGCAGTATAGTTTGCCGATGAGTACCCTGGCCCCGTCGATACGGCGCTCAATCCTGCGCTGCCAGGCTGGTACGGCTGGTTTTGGTCGAGTAGCTACGTCACAATTTGGGAACTTGACATTAGCTAAACGACATGCCGCAACAGCCCCACAGAATAGGATCGAGTGTGTATCAACGAGGTCCTCGCTACTCTCGAATACATTCTTGAGTTGCGAGTCCAGGGCACACACCAACGCCCTATTTTTCTTATGCATGGGTAACCGTGGTAATCGGGGCCTAAGTTCAACAGAAGTTGATCGATACTCATGAAGTGCATCCTCCAGTGCGCTCCTCAATCGGTCGTTGCACTGGCTACTTACCGTGGCAACCCTATCATCCTCCTCTACAACAGCAGGGTTGGACCGCGGTGGGGTTGCATCAATAGTTAACGCTTGTACCGTGGTTTGTGCTGGAGTTAAGATGATACAGTTGCTCAGTACCTCTGAGCGCAGCCTATCAAGCGTGGCGTCGTCCAACAGATGATTGCGATGGATGGCCCGCACTTGATCCGACAGTCGTTGGGCCGAGGTGTTGACGGTTGGCTCAAGATCCTGAAACACGGACAGCATCCTAACACGGTACGCAGTGAGGTTAGTTCCCCCCTCTGTAGACCCGTAATATGCGCGCATGACGTTCTCGTTCATAGACTGAGTCCATCTCATGCGCTGCACACAACCACCGGTAGCGGGGACCCGGCTCGGGGCCTGTTGGCTCCTAAGTCCCAAGCTCTTCGGTGGCCGGCCTCTCCCCGCACGACGTACAGGTGTTGGCGACGTCGGCGGAGAGAAATATTCGTCGCTGGAGCTCGACGCAACTGCCGCAACCGGTGACACTGGTGACCCGGGGTCCGGCGGCGGCGAGGCGGAGCTGAGCGACGAGTCCGGGGGTGGTGGGCGTGCGCGTCTTGATGCTGCTCTCGTAATCATGTCGTTATTTTTAGTTATATCACATTCTTATGGCTTATTGTTGGTTTTTTCATTTTCGGTTTCATTTTGACTTTTGACAAACGTCATGTCAACTCGTGGTGTAATATTTTGAATATTCCTCTTTTGATTTTCGTGGTGATTTTCGTTATAAAATTTATATTTGTATGAGTTGCGTTGGATATTAAAATTACAGCTATTGTATATCAGTATCAAAACAAATTAAAATAAATTTAAATTAGAAAGGTGATATTGAATCGACATCTGACTTACGGTGTTGCCAGCATTATTATTATTATTATTATTAGGTACCCCAGTTCGCCATTTATGTTTAAGTCCCAATAGAAGGCGAGCCCTATCATCATCATCTAATATCAGCGCTGTGACGTTTTTTTTTAATGTTACAGCACCATGCTGAGTTAGGAGCCTTTTGGTCTCGTACAGGACAAATTTTGTTTTGTATTTTTTTTTAATGATTTTATTATTTTTCTCACTATGTTTACTTTTTACTAGTTATAATCATAATTTAACCACTTTATTTATTTTGTGTGTTTTGTCCTGTCTGGCTAATAAATGCTTTTTCTTTCTTTCATCATCTGCTTAGCCTCTTCCCAACTATGTTGGGGTCGGCTTCCAGTCTAACCGGATGCACCTGAATACCAGTATTTTACATGGAGCGACTGCCGATCTGATCTCCACAACTCAGTACTGGGTAATACGATACCCCATAGTAAGTTTGGTTGTCAGACTTTTGGGCCACTGACTACCTGTAACGACTAGCCTTTTGCCATCAACCGGGCACAAAACCAGACTCCGTGGCTGCTACAGACTGAGAAGTTCCTGATGAAAAACCCCATAACACTTTTCTCAAGTCACAACCTGGGAAGCGCACCGAGGACCACATGATCAGTCGCGCTCACAACCACACAGATCCGTGTACAAGTAAGTATAAATAAATATCGCTGGACATTACACACAGCGCCATCTAGTGCTACACTAAGCAACGAAGCTTGTGTCGTGGACACCAGATAGTTGATACAGGGTGTAAACCACCTCATCACGAAGCCATCAACCAAGCATTCTGTACATCAAACTAAGTAACTTTACGTAAAAATTATTGCTGGGAAACGACTTTTTTGTGGGGTAAAAAATCATGTTTTGTGATAGAACTCAATGTAACGCACTTAAAACATTGTGATAATGGATTGACGGGGTTCGTAGAGGTGTTAAAGTAAAAATCTTATAACTAGAAGGTTCCCAGGTAGGCAAGTTGTTGAACAAAAAAATATTGTAATGACGGGGAGAATAAGTGCCTTTCGGCTTCGTTGAGAGGTGTTTTACACCCTTTATAAACATCCATGACTCGGAAACAAATGTCCATGCTCATACCAGGGACCCTAAGAACGCAGCAATCTCACTACCTGCGCCACTCAGGTCGTCAAAGTATAACACCGTGTTCCCTCCCCGCAGCTGCGCTCTCCCCGCTAGCGCTCCGTCAGGAGATGTTGCACCTGCGCCGGCGCTCCGTCCTCAACGCGAAGCTCTCGCTGTACCTCGCCACACAGTACAAGAAGTTCTACAAACGGGTTAGATACTTCTTATTATTGAAAGATAGATGGCGCTTTTCTCAATGGTATGTGTTGTTTCTGTTTTCAAGGTAATTTCAAAGGGTAACTATTAACAAATATGTTAAGTATATAGTTTTCACGCAATAGGCCTGACGACAGTATAAAAAAATTGCGAATCTATTTAGGTCCATGTTTACCAAAAAGATGACGGTCTGATTATCTAAAAACACATTTTTGCATGGGAACATGTCACAGTGACAGCTGTTTTTAGATAATCAGACTGTTATCTTTTCGGTGAACATGGACGTTAGTCCGTCAGTTAGAGTATTAGAAAGTAATGGACACGTACTTTTTGGTTTTGTAAATCAAAGAATATTGACAAAGATAAAACGCATCAAAACTCGGGAGTGGGGGTTCATGACGTCAGAACTTGCTAAAAATTATACCAAGGCATGACGTATTGACAATGTTAAAAGCGTCGTATCTTCGTCAATTTTAGTTAATGTAACAAAAGAAACAATACGGGTCAAATATTTGTTGATAATCAAACTGACGGACTACTTTTTTTGTCATCAACCCTGTTTCAAAGGGTAACTATTAACAAATATGTTATCTAGTTTCCACTCAATTTCTCACTATTGCCCGCGAGAAATAAATTACGTGATATTTACAGAGGCCCCCCTCTCTCTCCCTCGTGAGATTTGCCTCAACGCCCTCCCCTCCCTAAACGCCTCACGTACTTAATGGACGCCCCCTCATTAGAATTACCGAACATAATGTTACTGAAGCCGTGGGCTTAAGAGGGCTATCACACTTTTACTTGTATTTTAGTGTTTTTAGAGTAACATTCTAATACAAGAAAAATTGTGATATTTATTTAGAACACTCCCGAGAGAAAAAAATTAAGCTTTCCTCGGGCATTTTTTTTTTTAAATTTTGTGGCCATATCTTAATCATAATCACTCATCAAAACTGATAATTAAGCTAGTCAAACATAATTTGCAAAGCCAGAACCACTACTATGGATTTGAATCGTCTGCAAAAAGTTATATCAAAACATATTTATTCATGATACTATAGTTGCTGTCAGTTAAGATAACAAAACCGGTCATTGACCCACCTACATTTATTGAAGTTCTTAACTTTGGAAAACCAATACCAAAAATAAACATTTTTGGAAAAACGAAACATGGTTTATTTGTTTTGGTTCGTGGGAAGACATATTAGTGAAAGGGCATTGATCGTTATTGTCATTTTAACTGGCACGTACTATAAACGACAATGTTTCAGATGATGGAGTACAAGAAGAGAGCGTGGCGACAACAGAAGACCATCCGTGAGCTCACCAAGAAGCAGCGGGACCAGGATAATGCTATTGGTGAGATCACTTTACTGAACACCCTGTAATAACTACATACAGATAGCCGTCAACCAAGCATTGTATTGTATAACGGGCTGGTGTCTGCAACTCCACGTCAAAGCGCGTATTTTGCGTATTGGCTATATAATCAGGGGCGGATTTGATACGTTGGCTGCCCTTGGCTTACGAAAGATAGCCGCCCCCCCCCCCTATGTGCTGAAGCATGAAAAATTTAATAAACTATAGAAATTAAATTAACCTTGGAATAAACCTCGTAATCAAAGATTCAGTTGGATGAGCAACACTAAAAATATGGCAATGATGGGGAGAACAAGTGTCTTTCGGCTTCGTTAAGGGTATAATTACACCCTTTATGTATCTTTGGAAAAGTTAGGGTACTCGTAAATGGCTTGCGTGTATGATCAGCGGGCCTAAAATTTGACTTTATGTTTATGACCATAAAGTCCATTTTAAGAATTTAATTTTTAACGTGATTCGTATTATCATTCTGCTAAAGCGGCCATTTTAGACCCCCTGATGTTTGAATGTGGACGAGGCAAATGGAATATGTAAGGATAGTAGCGATTTTGTGGTTTTTGTGTATCCCCATGGAAAATGGCGGGAGTTTAGGTATGTATCGTCAACATCCTTTTACCCGACTACGGCAAAGACGAGGTTATGATTTTAGCTGTCTGTGTGTGTTTAAAGTAACATTTTTATGTACAGACTCTAACACATTAAGCCACCTGAAACTGTATTTTTTTCCCAATCAACTTACAATCTTATGCTATAGTGATAAAGTTCAAAATCTATTAAAGTAAAGGAGATTGCCCATCCTTCTATGGACCGCCGTTGCGCATGAAAATAAGTTGTATGATAGTGTTACGAGCTGGGTATGAGATAAATTAATTACTACCGGTTAAACAACACAATCACTTTATTAATCACAAAACAATTTAAACTTAATCACAAGAACACTACAGTACACTACTATTCACTATTCACTTAGATATCGCACTTCAAGTTCACTTCGATTCTCTTCGCTGTGTAGCCAAAACAAGACTGACTGTCGCGGCCCTGAGCGGTCTATTTATACTCGCCCACAGACACACCAGAATAACCTCGAATATTCTAGAGGGTCATAGAAAACACTAACAAAAGAGTAGGTAGGTAGGTAGGTAATTATTATTACTAGCTACTTGTACAACACAAACAAATATGAACCGTATGCCCTAGGCGTACGGTTGAAATTCTAATGTCTTTTTATAAAGAGGTCGCGAGTTTGTAGGTACCTACCCAACTTTGAAAGTAATAATAATAGAAATCTCTCGAAATTCCAACGTACACATACTGTAATCACGTGCTTTCTCGAATGTTCTAGTAGGTCCGATGTAACACTGCCCCCTCCTTAGACATGCTCGTCCCGAGCATCATTAGTTCCGTAGTATCGCGCCAACCGGTCTACATGCACAATCTTAGGCGCACCTCGTGGACCCTTCTGTATTCGGTAGGTGACATCGTTGATCCTAGTCACGACTCGGTATGGTCCATCCCATTTTGCTTGTAACTTCGGAGACTTTCCCTTGCTCCGCCCTGGGTTATGCAACCACACCAGTGAACCCTCGTCGAAACCCCTACCGTTTGCCTTCCGATCATAACGGGTCTTCATCTTCTCAGACATCTGTTGGCCGGATTGTCGGATATGCTCATAAACATCGTTCAACTTATTACGCAAGTCATTCGCGTAATCTGTTACACTACATGGAGCATCAGGGGGAGTTCCAGTGATTAAATCAGCAGGTAATCGTAATTCCCTTCCAAAGTTCGCGAAGGCTGGTGTCACAGTCGTACTTTCGTGGACTGCACTTCGATAAGACAGAAGAAACGGCTGTATGTGCTTGTCCCAATCCCTTTGCCGGCTTTGCACGACCTTCGCCAGATACCTCTCCAACGTTTGGTTAAATCGTTCCACCATTCCGTCAGATTGTGGGTGGTAAGAGGTGGTTCTGGTTTTGTGGGTACCCATCAATCGACAAGTCTCTTGAAATACTTGCGATTCAAAATTCCTTCCTTGATCGCTGTGTATTTCTAAGGGTACCCCAAAACGACAGAAGACTTCCTGAACCAATTTATCTGCGACAGTTGTAGCTTCTTGATTAGGAATGGCGAAGACTTCTGGCCACTTTGTGAAGTAATCCATGACCACCAGGAAGTACCTGTTTCCACTCTCACTTACTGGAAATGGTCCCGCAACGTCAAGTGCTATCCGTTCCCAAGGGGCTCCAACGTTGTACACTTTTAATGCACCTCTGCTGCGTGTACGGGGTCCTTTCACGGCCGCACAACTGGTACATTTGCGACACCAGTCCTCCACATCATCTCGACAGTGGATCCAGTAAAAGCGTTCTCGAATTTTTAGTAAAGTCCTTTTTACCCCCATATGTCCTCCAGAACATCCATCATGGAAGAGCCGTAGCACATCCGGTACCTTGGCTTTAGGGACAACCATTTGTAGATGACAACTGTCCCCTCTAGCGTTTTCCCATTTACGGCACAAGACTCCATCCTGGATCACCAAGCTATTCCATTGCGCCCAATAACTCTTCGTGATGGAACTCATCGCAGCCACATCACTCCACTTGGGTTTAGGAACACCAGCTTTGATCCACTCGAAGATCGGTTTGATGTCCGAGTCATTGTGCTGAGCCTGCTGTATAGTTACCTTCCATTCATCGCTAAGATCCGTTCTTAGCATCCTCACAGGCACCACTTCCTTAGACTCCTGTCTGGAACTGTGCTTACAATCTTCGGGCAAAGGTCTTCTTGACAGTTCGTCTGTGTTGCTGTGTTTTCTCCACTGTTGCTGACTAGTCTTCTCAGTCGCTTTTCTCTGCTGAGATTGATCTTCTCTAGGTGCGCTTCGCTTTTTACAGTTCGACCGAAGGTGACCCCTTTCTCCACAAGTGTAACACCTAGGGCTGTACCGTCGCGGACTCTGGCGTTCAGGTGATGCCACAACTTGCTTTGAACAACATGGCCGAAGATGATCCCTTTCTCTACAGCTAGGGCTGTAACCTTGCGCACGGTCGTGTAAAGGTGATGCCACAATTTCCCTGACGTAGTGTGTTCGGTGGTCTTACCTCACTGCCTCTACTTCCAAGGCATGGGCTAAGGCGTTCTTCAATGTTTCATGATGCCCAAGTCTCACGGCAGCTCTAACTTCTAAGTCACGTATTCCATCAACGAACGCCTGTACCAGATTTCCATCAATCAGTGCAGGGGCAGACTGGTAGGCTTTCCGAACGAGTTTTTCAACTTCCAGAGCCCACTGCTGTAGGTTCTCGGCACTACGTTGAACACGGTCCTTCAACTTGGCACGGAATACGTGCTCCAGGTGCGCGTCGCCGTATCTGGACTCCAACGCCTCCAGCAGCTGCTCGTAGGTTACATCCTTGCCGAGTGCCTCGAGAATAGTTAGGGCCTGGTCTCGGAGGCCCAAGGTGAGCGCGGTCATGGCTTGCGGTTTTGTCCATCCATTCGCCTTCATCACGGCCTCAAACTGAATTTTATAAGCCGACCATGACGATGTTCCATCGAATGGAGGCACTTTAAAACCACGCGAAGATGGTGCAGCAACCACCGAAGCTACAGTCCCGCCTTCAATCTTCAGTTCGCCCAAAGCCTTCTGCACCCCAGCAATCTTAACTTCGGCCTCTGAGATGCGGTTCTCATGCTGGTGAACCTGATCTTTCATCAACTTGAGGTCCTTGCCGAAAGTTGCATGCAGATCCTTGATGAGGAGCATCTGCTCGTCTTGGCGGCGGACCTGCTCCTCTTTGTCTCGCTGCAACTGCTCTTCCAACCGGCGAGCCTGCTCCTCTTGACGGCGAGCCTGTTCCTCTTGACAGCGAGCTTGCTCCTCTTGACGGCGAGCTTGCTCCTCTTTATTTCGCTGTAACTGCTCTCCCAATCGGCGAGCCTGCTCCTCTTGACGGCGAGCTTGCTCCTCTTTATCTCGCTGTAACTGCTCTTCCAATCGGCGAGCTTGCTCCTCTTGACGGCGAGCTTGCTCCTCTTGGCGGCGAGCTTGATCCTGCAGCAGCGCCATTAAAGCTGACAAGTCTGGCGCCACTGATGCTGGAGAAACTCCGGATGGGCCAGCGACTGGCTGTGACGTAGGCTGGACCCCACCCGCTGTCTGTGTCGGAGAATCTCCAAACCGCCTTTGGTCCATGTCCTGCTGTCGCTGACTTCTGGTACGGATACCGTCCATGTCGTCCTTTGGTAGAATTGGCATAATTTATATCCCACTTCTGACACCAATTTGTTACGAGCTGGGTATGAGATAAATTAATTACTACCGGTTAAACAACACAATCACTTTATTAATCACAAAACAATTTAAACTTAATCACAAGAACACTACAGTACACTACTATTCACTATTCACTTAGATATCGCACTTCAAGTTCACTTCGATTCTCTTCGCTGTGTAGCCAAAACAAGACTGACTGTCGCGGCCCTGAGCGGTCTATTTATACTCGCCCACAGACACACCAGAATAACCTCGAATATTCTAGAGGGTCATAGAAAACACTAACAAAAGAGTAGGTAGGTAGGTAGGTAATTATTATTACTAGCTACTTGTACAACACAAACAAATATGAACCGTATGCCCTAGGCGTACGGTTGAAATTCTAATGTCTTTTTATAAAGAGGTCGCGAGTTTGTAGGTACCTACCCAACTTTGAAAGTAATAATAATAGAAATCTCTCGAAATTCCAACGTACACATACTGTAATCACGTGCTTTCTCGAATGTTCTAGTAGGTCCGATGTAACAATAGTATAAATTGGACATAAAAGAGGGGAGATGTCATATTTTCTAAGGAAATAAAAATGAACTGTTTATTTTGTGGGGTTTTTATTGTTCTTTGATTTTCTGTTCAAGTTTTGAGGTTAGTTTTGTAGCTAACCTTCTACCAAAGAAACAGTCCTTACAACAATATGATTTGATTTCTCATAAGACAACAGAACATAGTTCCATTAAACCAGTGAATAATCCTAAGTAAATAATATTAGCTAAACTCAAACTCAAATCATTTATTTCAACTAGACCATTACGGCACTTTTGAATGTCAAAAATACAAAGAAAAATCAAAGCTACAGTAACAGACACAAGGCATAATAACTTGAGAAAGTACTGTAGTTGCCCATTCCCTAGCGTAGATCTCTATGGAGAAGAACGGGCAAGAAACTCCATGGACACTCTTTTAAATCAAAAATGTTGTTACAAAATCTTGGTTACATCTTTCATGTTGAGATTATACATAATTATGTGAGAACGATGTAGAAAAACCTCCGTCTTATAAACCCCTACATTTAAATGTAGGGGTTTATAAGTAAGTATAGGGAATAGAAAATAATAATGCTTGATTGTAGGAATAAAATATTTTTATTGGTTCATATGATCATCATAATTATTCATAAAATATGTCGTCTAAAAATGGAGCCGTCGGCTCAAATGATCGATAACGAGCCCAACCAAGATACCACAAAATGGTAATTACGTGTGCGCAGCATCCCACGGTTCGATTACCCACCAAACAATTGCAATAGTAACCAGCAATATCAGCTACTGAGTTACTTATAGCCCTATTAACTAAAATGTATGCACAGTACACTTTACTGCTTCCAAATAAACCTTCTGGAATGATCCCTTGAAGGCACAGAAGTTTCCGATGCACTTTCCACTCCATGACTTGATGTAGCAACATCCATGTTCACTTGTGTTGCAATGGCTTTTTCACTAACAAACTGCGGTTGCCTATCTTGATCATGCTGAGTCTGTCTTCTCACACTTCTATAGGCATTAGTCCAACAACGTAAGCAAACTCAAAAAAAACGTTCTACACAATCCACACCAGTAGCACAGAAACAGTACAATAGTATTCAGAAAGATATCTTGTTCGTACAGGAATCCGAAGACTCTACTGGACACGTACTCGACGTAATAATAAGTTATTTGTTATCACAACAAACTCAACAACTTATACACAATAGGCATGTGCAAAAAAATATCGAAATATCTATGTTTTTCCATCCAATTATCACTACATATGGTCGATATTTTTAAATCGCGATATATCTGTATTCGATATTTATTTTAGAGTATCGAATTCGTATCAAATCGGATTTTTTTAACGTTATTTTTGGTTTCGTGTCGATATCTGATGACTACTTTTTTGATTAAATTGTATTTTATTATTTAGGCTCAAGCATCAATAAAAATACCGTTTTCTTTTATTCTTTTCTACGAAGTTTGAATGCTTTGGGAATATGTATGAATAATCATACGAAACCTGACGATATTCGATATTTTTCGCTCGATAATTATCGATACTGATTAAGAATATCGATACGATAGATATCGGTATATTTTTTTCACTTGCCCATCCCTACGACACAATGCTGTTTGACTTGACAGTGACATTTTTGATGACAGTTCACCTTTTATTTGCCCGTGGTAGTGTTACCAACAGTTAATCTAAATCACCCTGACCATTATTGATTTGTAAACTAATGAAAGATTGTTGATTAGGAAAGAAATATTTTTTTGATTATATTAATTACAAATAAAAATATGAATCACGCGGGGATATCTAATAGATATTTGAAATATTTTTAAAACAACGTCTGCCTCTACATATCAGTTAAAACCGATTACGGGGAAGTTTCTCAAGTTGTCAACACTGCTTTCACTTTAAGAAAGCCATTTTGAAAATAATGCAATAAAATCGAATTAGTTACTATTAAGACACAACATATTAACCCCACATACGATTTCGATCAAGATAAGTAAGAAAAGTTAAAAAAAGATTTCATAATTTATGACTATATTTTTGTTGCTATAATGTTTTATTTTAGAGCGATACTGGGTTTGGGCAATGGCCTTTAGAATACTTGCTGCCAGTAAAGATCACATTAACGGTCACTGCCCTTTCCCTAATATCTCTTCGTACAAATCAAAACAAATGAACCATGTATCGTTTTTCATTAGAAAAAATGTTGAACATCACGAAAGATGATTTCAAGACTTGAACAGGCTTAGTTTTGGATTTCAAAGTTAAACAGGGTTACTTTAATAAATGTGAGTGGGTCAATGACCGGTTTTGCGATGTTATCTGGCACCAACTATAGCTGGATGTGATGGCGTCTGTACCCCTGTGGCAACTAAACAATTGAGGCGATTTTGATGAAACACGTATCTAATTTAGTAACACAACCTGATTAATGAATCAAAACGCTTTATAATTTTTAATATTTTGTTTTATTTCAGCTGATTTGAAGAAGCGTATAGAGGAATGCGATATAAAGTACAGTGAACTGACGCACACCAATCAAGCGGTCGGAGGGAAAGCGAAAGGTGAGTCTAAGTAACGTTTTACGAGATGACAATATTGATCTTCTTAGGCGTCGTCCGTAAATCACGTTACTTATGTTTTTTTAGCATTTTTGAGCAACCCCTTGGTAGTGATGTTTAATACTAACGACCCCTCCCCCACCCAAAATCACCTGTATTTTTTTAGTACCTACAAAAAATCATAGTTATACAATACGCATGTCACCGTAAAATTGTCAAACACGTTAGATTATAATCTCTTTGGCGATATTGTAACCTCTCGAAATATTGTCAACTGAACATACGGAAGTATCTCTGCCCCCATAATGTTAGGTTAGTTAAGTTCCTTTAAACCCTGCACTCGGAAATACCCTCGGACTACGATTTTTAGGGGAATATAAAGTGTTTTAAGGTTAGGTTATAATAATCGGTATTTCTCAGGAATGGTACAGTATCTTTTTATGATAGTGGTACCACTGGGCAAGGGTGACCCTCCTTCCCTCCACACCGCGTGAGTTGACTACCATCGCATGCATTTCACGAAACAATGCGTTTTATTGTAAGTAGTATGTTCGTTTGACAATATTTCGAGAGTTTACAATCTCTCTAGTTATTTTACAATCTAACGTGTTTGACAATTTTACGCATATGGATTCGAAAAATCATAAGTGTGTTTCTTTGGTTCGAACTTGGGACCTATAACTAGCCAGTTCGACGGATAAACCATTAGGCTATAACTGTTTTTTTTTTATAATTATCTCTAGTGTTCTTTTTGTCAACTTCATCATCATCATCAGCCTATAAAATGTTCCCACTGCTGGACACAGGCCTCCTCTCTAGAAAGGGAATGGGCTATAATCCACCACGCGGGCCCAGTGGGGGTTGGTAGATGTCACATGTCTTCGAATTTTTAGTTCTATAGTCTATTCACGGAGACGAGTTAGTATAGCGCCTTCTCTATCACACATTATCATACAAATGGATATAGGACATGCCGGTTACCTCACGATGTTTGCCTTGACCATTTTGAGAGCAGTGGTGATGAAATAAATTACACAAAGTAATGCGCCTGCCTGAGTTCGAACCGGCCGCCACCACTGCGCCACCGCTAGCAAAACCTAAGCGTCAGTTCACACTGAGACGCAACGCGATGCGACGCTGCACGTACTTTTTATAAAGCGACCCAAGATATAACTTTATTTGCTACACGAAAAGATACACATTCCATTGTGAGACTTCAGTGCTGCACCGCTGCGCCGCGCTGTGCAGCTCCACTCTCGCACGCCGCTGCGTCGCTCTACCTTTGTCACAGCGCTGCGTTCTGAATTCTCACAATGGAATGTGTATCTTTTCATGTAGCAAATAAAGTTATATTTTGATTCGCTTTATTAAAATGTACCAAGGCGTGACGTATTGAGAATTTTAAAAACGTCGTAACTTCGTTAATTTTGGTTTATGTAACAAAAGAAAAAAATACGGATCAAATATCTGTTGATGATCTAACTGTCGGACTAATTATTATTTTTTTGTCGTCGTTCCCAGCGAGTGCAGCGGGTGAAGTAGCGACGACATCAGCTCAGCCTCTGCGCCACTTCTCCTCACAGATTAAGCTGGACCTATCCGTGCTACCCATCGGCACATCCAAGAGGAATAATAAACGTAAGATTATTTTTCATTACTCATACTCGGAATGTAGGTCTGAAGTTTACATAGATTTGGGCAAAATATTTACCATTTTTACAATGATGAAAATGAGAAATAGGTAATGGCTGAATAGCTGGCCGGGCCACAGAAAAAAAAAAACAAAATAGGCGGGAAAGCGGAAATCAGATCTTGATTTGTTTTTCGATTGATTCATGTTTTTATTTTTACTTTTTGTGTATTCGTAATGGAAAGTACAGTGTTTACCTCGAGTTAAGGACTTATTTAGTCCCTCGAACTATTAGCACTCTCACTCTCGGGACTAAATTAGGGTAACAATATACTATTACAATTCAGATTATTTTGACTGCCTTACTGGTCTAGTGGGGTCTACTGGGTTCGATAACCTAGTCGGGCAAAGGGTTATTGTGTTTTTCCATTAGGAATTTCATAATAGCAGCCATGGAGTTTGAATTGGCGCCCGGTTGATGGCAATAGGCTCGCCCCCTAATACATGGAACTAACACTAAACATACTGTGTATGTAGGTCAAATCTTGCAAACCGAATTAGAACAACTTCCTAACATACTATGGAGTTGTAATTTTACATGGTGGTTCAGTTTCGGTGACACCTGGTTCTACAACCAGGATTGACTCCAGGTGAGGAAACTCCTCAATGGTCAACAGAACATACACATTTTTCTTAGCCAAAAACGGAGGTGAAGTATTTCTATCATCTGCCGGATTACCGGATGCACCAGATCATCACCGGGTGCTGCTGAACACACCAGTATTTTAAATGGAGCGACTGCCTATCTGACCTCCACAACCCAGTTAGTACTGGGTCATACGATACCACTTGGTAAGACTAGTTGTCAGACTTTTTGGGGCCACTGACTACCTGGAACTACTGTCAAAGATCTACAAATGATAGCCGGGACCAAGTTCGGGAAGTCTTTTATAATATAAAAATGTCGTATGTAATGTTGTATTACAATATTTGTTATCGAACTCGTCCGAAACTGCTAGACCGATTTTTAAAACAAGGTTTAATATAATAATAGATCATTCATGTTACAGAAATACACCTACATTAAAATTGACATGAAATTATAAATTATTACAACAAGATCTATCGTATTACCCAGTAGTCCCAGTACTGATAGGGTTGTGGAGGTCAGACAGGCAGTCGTTCCATGTAAAATACTGGTATTCAGCTGCATCCAGTTAGGCTTGAAGCCGACCTCAACATAGTTAGGAAAAGGCTTGGCAGAACTTGATGATTCCCCGAAATGAATGATCTCTTTGTTTTTTCAGTAAAAGTATCAAACATGAAGCCACGAAAACCGATGATCAAGTTGCCGAGCCTATCCGAAGACGACTCGGCTCCCCCGGCTAAAATTCAGAAGAAAGACGAAAGTCGTTTCAGTCCTGCGCCATCGACTTCCGTGACCCAAAGCCCGAGAACCAGGTCCCAGTCCACCCTTGCCAAGATACGAGGCATCACCAACGAAATACGACAGTTAAGCAATCTTTCAAAGAATTTTGAAAGCAAACTCAAGCGCCCTCTAGGACTGACTGGCGAACTAAACGTACCTGACAGTAAGAAACAGAAATTAGATTAGGTGTCAAATTGAACTTTATTGCGTTGTAGTAAGGCTGATGTAATTGGTTTGCGAGATGCTTTGAAATATGGTTTTTTTAAGTGTAGGATAGGAATTTGAAGAAATTGTTTTGCTGAAGTGGAAATTTATGTTTGCGGATTCTATTATGTTGGTAGGTTTTTGATTTTGCTATAGTTAGTGAAGTATCGTTTGTTGAAAAAACCTTTATGGTTATTTATTTTTATGTCATTAATATTACCAACAGGTGTAATCAAAACCATAATTATACGCCCGTTATTATTAACACATATAACACCCAAAAAAAATGCCCTAACCTTTTGAACGCCATTGTCATATATACGTGACAAGCCAAGCGCGTGCTCTGTACACCAACGACACACATAAGTGACAAAAAAAGCGGTGCACTAAATAAGGTCCCATTAAATAGAAGGACAAATTTTAGGAATCATTCAGACCACCAAAATAAGGACAATGGTGATAAAAATAATGAGAAAAACTCATTAGATCCTTTCAATAAAAATAAATCAGTTAACGAAATACACCTCAAAACGTTGGTTACCCACCACACACATCCATGTCTTTGTTATCTCCGTGTATTTTTTGCTTGTTTAGACGTACTGAACGCTGTGTTAAAATTTGTCCATCTATTTTAGTGGGACCTAATACACGAAAACACGATTACACGATTTCCTACACGAAATAAAAAAGTTTTGGAATCCCTATAAAAATGTATTCTTATTCTGTATTTGCACACAAAAATTAATAAAGAAAAATAAACACAAAATTAATTAATTAATAAAAAAATAATAAATTATTATTAATTTATCTTTATATAGGTATATATATATTTTTTTTGTTTTTGTGGGTATTTATGGTGGGTTTGGTATCTGGCATTCAAAGGGTTGATAAAAGCGCTGTCTGAACTTCATCAAATAGATAAAAATTATACTAAGGCATTCATTTGGGTTAATGAAAACGGAACTTTAAATGTCTATGGTGTTAGGATAATCGGAATAACACAAAATATACGTTCTGTTTTAGGACTTTTTATGGTTTTCTGATTATTTTACTTTAATAAAGAAACTGACATTATTAGTGCATAATTCGACGGAAATAATGTCGCTAAAAATGTAAGTACAAGTTTGTAATTTAGGTTATTTTCTATATTTTGTGGGTAGTCTCAAATTAACGTACTTGTTGTCAAAATGTGTCTGCACCTACAGTGTATATTATTATGAATATATGTCTAATCTTAACTGAATATTTAATAATTTAAACTGTTTAAATACATATTCACATAGATGTAAATACATACACACGAATGTAGAACCTCCTTCTTTTTGGAAGTCGGTTAAAACTGATAATTTAGATTTATATTTGAGATAGATACTTATATAACGTTCGTTTGTGAATATGGGCAGCCCCATATTCACAAACGAAAGTTATATAAGTATGTCAGCAATTCGAAACCATCTACACTACTGATATTATAAAGAGGAAAGATTTGATTTTTTGTTTGTTATAGTTTAACTCGAGAACTACTCAACCGATTAAAAAAAAATCTTTCACCATTAGAAATCTACATCTTTACAGAGTAACATAAGCTATTAATTATATTGATATCATGCAAATTAGCCGAGCTGTCACAATTTTCGCGGGGAAGTCGGAAGTGCTAGTTAGGTAATTCGGTAAAAGCCACTGACTTAGCTAGAACTGCTGCAGCTGTGCAGCAGTTGCCAAAAGGCCGAACGAAAGGTCGGCTTTATTGATAATTAAATTCTGCCGAATCGAAAAGGCCGACCCTAACAAATCGCAGATCCTCTCAAACTCATAATAAAAAATTGCTGTTCTAGATATACGCATTTTAAAGTTTTTTAGGTCCTTAAGGTGAAAACTTCAGGGTAGCCCGCGCAATTCAAATTTACTTACGTTTTTTTGCAATTTACAGGCCAATAATAAAATAAATAAATATTGCTAGACGTTACACACAGCGCCATCTAGTGCCACTCTAAGCAAGGCTTGTGTGGTGGACACCAGACAGTTGATATACTACATAATATACTTTTTGTTTGTAAATACATACTTATTATACATACAGGGTGTAAACCACCTCATCACAAAGCCGTTAACCAAGCATTCTGTACATCAAACTAAGGTCCATGTTCACCGAAAAGATAACAGCCTGATTAGCTAAAAACAGCTGTCACTGTGACATATTACCATACAAAAATGTGTTTTAAACAGCTGTTTTAGATAATCAGGCTGTTATCTTTTCGGTGAACATGGACCTAAGTAACTTTACGCAAAAAATATTGCTGGGAAACAACTTTTTTTTTTTGAGGTTATAAATCATGTTTTGCGGTAGAACTCAATGTAACGCACTTAAAACATTGTGCTGATGGATGGATTGAATAGTACGGGGGTCGTGGAGGTGTTAAAAGTTTTTCTTGTAAAATCTTACAAGAAAAACTTGTATTTAAAAAAAAAACTTGTCAAAAAGTTGTAACTTTGACCCCCATATCTCCGTAACTAGAAGGTTCCCAGGTATGGTGTAGAACAAAAAAATGATCGCAATGACGGGGAGAACAAGTGCCTTTCGGCTTCGTGAAGGGGTGTTTTACACCCTTTATAAACATCCATGACTCGGAAACAAAATTAAATGTCCATGCTCATCACACAAACATTTTTTCCTACCGGGATTCAAACCCGGGACCCTAAAAACGTAAGGCAGCCTCATTACCGCTGCGCCATTCGGGTTGTATGTTGATTCAAATATTGTTCGCGATATGTATCGTATTACTACTAACTGGGTTGTGGAGGTCACGTGGAGGTCATCTGGTTAGACTGGAAGACGACCCCAACATAATTGGGAAAAGCATTGGCAGATGATGACTAAGACGCATGTAGTTACAGAATTATAATCATCAAATCATCAATACAGGGTTGGATTGAGGTCGAGGAACGAGTTTTTAAGGTCTAAGGCAAAAAACGTAAATAATTAGAATTTCGCGGACTGCCTTGACGCATTCACCTTAACATACGGTACTTATTTACGCTGTACACTTATGGTGGATTTTTTAAAATTAAACAGCAAGGATAATTAACCTTTTGGACGCCATTGTCACATATACGTGACAAGCAAGCGCGTGCCCTG
Source organism: Xestia ashworthii (assembly GCA_950022955.1). Classification (NCBI taxonomy): domain Eukaryota; kingdom Metazoa; phylum Arthropoda; class Insecta; order Lepidoptera; family Noctuidae; genus Xestia; species Xestia ashworthii. The sequence continues at coordinate 3,714,457 of OX465572.1, forward strand.
AACGTCAAACGACACAAATATGTGACAAAATAGTAGATGAAATTGTAGCTTCGCGTGGAAGGCACGCGCGTGCGTTTATGCTGTGGCGGTCAAAAGTTTAAAGTTGAGTGGCGTTTTGTCTAAAAACTGAATCTATTTGTGTTATGACCGGTTTTTAGAGGACGTGCGCTTGTCATGGCATCAACGGCATAATATTTTTTAGAAGTCTCTTACGGCCACTTTCAATAACTTACAGGTATCGATAGGTTGCTATCTCTGTCTGCTTGACATTTTTCTTAGGGACGGTTAGAAACAAAACGTCACAGAAAAGGTTTATTTGATTTTTCTATGAATCAAGTGACAGGTAGGTGACACGCGGATATAATATTTCAAGGTAACTTTGTTTATAAGAACACTGATAGGTACGAAAAGTTGGCCATTAACTAACAGTTATACGTTAGTAAGTTATTGAAAGATGCCGTTAGTCGGCTAGACCGTCAAAATGACGCCTATTTCGCCTTATATTATTGTACATAAGTTATGTATTACTGTTTAGTAAATCGCAATATAAACAAAACAAAAACTATTTTATTTTTAAGCATATTTAGTTGTTAAATTTCACTTGATGTCTAAGTGTTACGTAATATATGAAAAAGAATATGAATTTAAAGCTAAAAGGCAGTTGTAGTGACATTGTGACCAAATAAAGGGTGTAAATAAACCCTGAAAACCGAAAGGCACTTGTCACCGTCATTGCGATGATTTTTTTATTCTACACCACACCTGGGAACCTTCTAGTTACGGAGATATTGGGGGTCAAAGTTACAACTTAATCAAAGAGTTTTTTAAATACTTAATAGATTTTGAGGTTATAATTAGGGATGCATCCGAAACCGATATAACGGTGAAACTTCGGGTTTGCCGATATATTGGTATCGGCGATATTTTTATGGCAGATTCAACGATACTTTTCAAATTTCGCGCTTTAAAAATAACGTCTGATACCCAAACTTGAAAAAAATGGCGCAGAAGTACTTTAGTTTCCAAATGAGTTCTGTCGCATCTGAGATACTACTTTCCACCGCAGGTCTGATTCAAACAGACTTGCGAAATCGCCTTTGCCCGCAAAACTTAAGAATACTTTGTTTTTTAAATAAAATTCTTATAAATGTTAATTTTGGTTACTAAAACTATTAATTAATTGTGTTTTACTTATTCTACCTTCCTTTTTGAATTCAATAAGCGTATCGGTATCGGTATCAGTGTCGGCAAAAAGGCGTATCGAGGCATCCCTAGTTATAATGTTACACTAAATACCTCCATAACCCTTTTACTATTCGATGCATCAACCAGCACAATGTCTTGGTCGCGTAACATTGAGTTTTACCGTAAAACGAGATTGTTCACTCCCAAAATAAACAGTTGTTTCCCAGCAATATTTTTTACGTAAAGTTACTTAGTTTGATGTACAGAATGCTTGGTTGACGACTGCGTGATCAGGTTGTTTACACCCTTTATGTTAATCATTAGATTCTCTCTTAAAAAATCTATGTGTCCTACAAAATGATATAAGTACCTAGACGGTCCAAAAGTATGGAACAGCTGATTAGTTCTTTGTCTCAGAGTTATGTACTGAAAACTTTGCAAACGTTTATGCGTCGATGCCCTTCCACTCAGAATGCACCTACATTAAGGGGACTAAAGGAGCTAAATTGGCAACTCTATTTGTGGTGGTTCAAACTTCCTTTAAAATACTTTTAGAATGAAGTTCTAATCAATCAGCTTGCACGACAAAGAGGTTGTTACGTCAGTCACTGCGGGTCGAATAGTGCAAAATTGGTGGTTTTGAACGACTTACAAAAAATCTATTGATTGGACTAAAAACATAAAACACTGTGATGCTAATATGTTGCTTGTTGAATTATTTTCCAAAAAATCAGAATGATCGCATGTATTTTATTTAGTATGGTTTTTACTCGTTAAAAGATTTTTTTAGCGAAAAGTTCGTGATTGTTTTTCATCAAGTAAAATTAATTGTATTAAGTTTTCAAAACACTATCATACTAAATTATATCCTGAAGAATATCATATATTTTTCTGGTTTTGTTTATTGCAGTGAATCATGTACTTTCAGGCATTATAAAACTCCCGTTTAGCTTCTGTAGTCGCCTTAGGTCCATGTTCACCAAAAAGATGACGGTCTGATTATCTAAAAACAGCTGTCACTGTGACATGTTCCCATACAAAAATGTGTTTTTCATCCCCCTATCTCGGAAAGAGTATTTTTGCTCTTCGATATCTGAGTGCAAAAGCCGTTTTTATCCTCTATAATCCTCTAAAAGAAAAGTAAATTTGAATTTAGAACATCGTGTGCACTAAGATGATGGATTCAAAACTCCATTAAACCTATTTACCACCACCTCCATGGTGTCGAATTTATCATATTTTTTTTTAATTTGTATATCTGAGTCGGAAAAAAAATCAACTGTCTACCCATTACGAATCATAAGATATTACAAAATTAACAAAATAAAACCTTACATTTTTAAATAAAATAAAGTAGTTCATTAAAAAAAAATATATTACACAGTCGACGAATATCTAACGGATAAATACAATATGAATACAAAATTAGGAATAATGGATATTGATTATGTAAAATAAATTAACACTTACATCCACAATAATTATATCGACTTTAAAAAATATTAATAGAATAGGTAAATTAATGGAAATATAAAATACTTAATAGGATGTAATAAAGGGTTTCAAGTCTCTTTTTAGCGATTGTAGACTACGAGAAAGCCTTCGATTCGATCGAGACCTGGGCTGTACTGCAGTCTCTCCATCGGTGCCAAATCAACGGGTCATTTAGTTCCCTACAATATGGTTGAATTGAATGGCGCTGATTCATGCGTCATGTTCGTGAACGGGCGCTGTCAGTCGGGACTGGTCATCTCTTAGCTGCCGTGGATCATTTGAATTGCTTTATTTTTAATTGCTGATTTATTTATTTTTACTCTGGACGCTCTTATTGTGCACGTCTTTCTACATCGTTCTCACATATATGTATAATCTCAACATGAAAGATGTAACCAAGATTTTGTAACAACATTTTTGATTGAAAAGAGTGTCCATGGAGTTTCTTGCCCGTTCTTCTCCATAGAGATCTACGTTAGGGAATGGGCAACTACAGTACTTTCTCAAGTTATTATGCCTTGTGTCTGTGACTGTAGCTTCGCTTTATTTTTCGTTTTATCGACATTCAAAAGTGCCGTAATGGTCTAGTTGAAATAAATGATTTGAGTTTGAGTTTGACTACCGGTACTTAGAGGTGTTGTAGTGTTTGTACAAAAACGCCACCATGTCAGCCAAACTTCAGGACCAAGCCTCGGAGCCTATCCTTTTGCAGCGAGGTGTGAGACAGGGAGACGTCATATTTCCGAAACTGTTCATCGCTGCACTGGAGGATGTCTTCAAGGTTATGGACTGGAGAGGGCTAGGCATCAACGTCAATAGCGAGTACATCACTCACCTTCCTCTATCTCTCTCGACTTATTTAAAAAAATCTCTGTACCCGGCGGGGTCGTACTTGTTTTTTTTTTATTACCACCTGAATTGTGTATGGATATAGCAATAAACGATTTGAGATACAATCCGCGGACGTACAGTGGAGGCTTGGTCTTTCTGGTTACCCTTCGTGTACGGAACCCTAAAACTGGTAGCAATAGTTGGCATTTCTGAAGTGTAAAGTTTTTAGAGACTAACATTAGGTACTAGATATTTTCTCGAACTTGATTGAAATTTTATGTCAAAATCCGCCTAATCCTACTTTTCGTAGTTATATTACTTTTAAATTAGGAATAAGTGTTAAATAAAATCGAGTAAAAAAGCCTTTTTGACCATATTTAGACAGAATTATCGTAACCATTCGGTATCGATAACTCGTATGATACTCGTACTATCCGAATAATTTATTTTGAAGTTTATATGTGAACAAATCGATCCGAGTGGTAAATAAGGCTTTTAAATGATTTCTATTATTTGTGTAATTAATAAAAATTGTTATAATTTTGTTTCGTTGCCTCTAACAGCCATAATGATTATGTTTAATGATATTATGATTACTTTAAGATGTGGATACTGCTAACGATTCTTATAAAATATACATAGTTATACCTATACAATGTACAATATTAATTACTAAACCCAAAACGTGCAATATCATCCATCATGGAATAGGCATGGCGACAGTATCTAAAAATTAATTTAAAATTTATAGTTTTGGAAAATAATGGACACGTATTTTTTGTTTTTGTAAATCAATGAATATTGACAAAGATAAAACGCATCAAAACACGGGAGGAGGATCTCGTGACGTCAGTACGCTCTAAAAATTATACCGAGGCGTGACGTATTGAGGATTTTTAAAACTTTGTATCTTCGTCAATTTCGATTTACGTAACAGTAGAAAAAATACGCGTCAAATATTTTTTCATAATCTAACTGACGGACTAATTACATTTTTTTTGTCGTCCACCCTATTATATCTGAGTGTCTAATACACAAGGGACACCAACGCTCAAATACCACGTGTTCAGTGCATCATACCGAATCCCCTCACAGAATTTTTTCATCAGTCATCATCATCATCTTTACCCACACACACATCCTGTATACACCCACACACACATACACAGATACACACCCACAGTAACAGTTTTAAATTCTCTTGTCTAAGTTTTTTTATATCCATTTTGTTTATAATTAATAACAGGTTTTGTAAAATGTTTGCACTTTGCACATAGACATGGAAGAGGTAGGTCTTTTGTTACAGGTATTTCTATACTTAAAACGAAACGCAAAACGAATTCTCCGCTTACTCACAAAATAAAAATAATAATCTTGAAAAGGTAGGTAGGTACTTCGCGGACGTCGGCGACGACGCCATCGCGCGGTTAGGAAGGCCAGCGTCGCGTGCTCGCAGCCAACGTCACGTCATCGAGTTCGAATACAACAGACCAGTCTATCAAACAAACTAATTTAAAAAATAAGTGTATACAGGGTGTAAACCACCTCATCACAAAGCCGTCAACCAAGCATTCTGTACATCAAACTAAGTAACTTTACGCAAAAAAATTTGCTGGGAAACAAATTTTTTTTTTTGAGGTGAATCATGTTTTGTGGTAGAACTCAATGTAACGCACTTAAAACATTGTGCTGATGGATGGATTGAATAGTACGGGCATTGTGGAGGTGTTAAAAGTCAAAATCATACAAAAAAAAACCTATATTTAAAGAAAACTTGTCAAAAAGTTGTAACTTTGACCCCCCCATATCTCCGTAACTAGAAGGTTCCCAGGTACTTATGGTGTACAACAAAAACATGATCGCAGTGATGGGGAGTACAAGTGCCTTTCGGCTTCGTGAAGAGGTGTTTTACACCCTTTATGTTGTGATGCTCAACATACGTTTAAAAAATAAAAACCAAGTAGTCTACAGGTACAGGCTATAAAGTCTGGTGTTGCCAGCGTTTATCGTTGCGTTCAGAAACGCCACACATTGTAAGAGGACACTGGGCCGATTGCAGCGGACCCGCCGCGCCGTCTGCCTTTCGATATTTTTATAGTGGACGACGACGCGCCTAAAGATAATACGTACCCTCAGGCCATGTCGTTTCGTCTAAAAACATATCCACTTTAGACTCAGACACAAAAAAAATGTATACTAATAGGAGTAATATGTTTTTCGCACAAGACTTCGCGGAAAAATTACGGGCGCGAATTTGACAGTTTTTCGGGGCGCGAATGTGGAGTCCGCTTCATGTTCAAGTCGTTGGACTTGACATTTGAATGACGTTCTTGGTTTTGACAAAAATGGATTTGACTGTTTTATTCTCAGAACAATAGAGGTTTTATTAGACCATGGATTTGACCATGATTTGACTAACTTTTATGGACTTACTTATGACAGTATAAGAAGATGGAAACACAGGACTGAAAAACTAAATGGATTATTATTGTTTAAAAACCTATCACGAAAGAAAATACTCAAGCACGTAAGACTAGGCAATATGGTCCAAAAACTATAGCCTTCCCTTCGGGGTAAATTAAAAAAAAGGGGGTGAAACTTCCATACATTGGCTTCAAACAAAAGGACATGGTCTATTTTGGTACTTTATTCTGAGATAATTTAACCACTGTAAAGAAAATTCTCACGGATAATACGGCACAAAAGAATGCCTAATCTCAAGTTTCAAGCTGGAAATTGCCTGCATTTTCGAGAAAATAATATTTAAAGATTTAATAGTTAGTGTCCATGTAGAGAAGTTTTAATAATGTCAATAGATGGCGCTGTGCTGAGTTTTGGCCCAATTATAATTTATTAGTACAAATATTTGCTTGTGATATTCTTATCTCTGTGATATAGATCATCATCATCATCATTTCAGCCGAAAGACGTCCACTGCTGGACATAGGCCTCCCCCAAGTGTCGCCACATTGACCGGTCCCGTGCGACTCGCATCCAACGGATTCCCGCAACCTTCACCAGGTCATCGGTCCACCGTCTTCCAACGCATCGTCTTCCGGTTCGCGGTCACCACTCCAGAACTTTTCGGCCCCATCGGCCATCCGTTCTGTGAGCAATGTGCCCTGCCCACTGCTACTTAAGTTTGGCAATTCTTCGGGCTACATCGGTGACCTTGGTTCTATTGCGGACGTCTTCGTTTCTGATTCGATCACGTAAGGAAACTCCGAGCATAGCCCTCTCCATTGCCCTTTCGGTGGCTTTTTGACAAGGCCCATTGTAAGCGACCACGTTTCGGTCCCGTATTTTATGGCCAGTGAAAAGGCCAAATTATCATATAAAGAGACATCCCTAAGGCCGCGGTGCGTTTCAGTGCATAGACGTAGCATAGGAACTGGCCTTGAAGGCAGCGGTGCGGGGAGCAGAGCACGAGCGGTGCGCTCTAGTCAAGCAGTGCCTGTCATGAAGCGTACTGGTACTTTAATCTTATGGAACCCAAGCACAGATTATGTTGTATTCATCGAAAAATTATATTGTCCTGTGTGACTGTTATAGGCAGGAGACGACGAATAGCAAAATAAAACAATACCTACTCAAGTTTTTTTTAATGTGTATTTATTCATCAAAATTCTCTCTTATATCTATCTAAAAAAGGTACTTAGTTTTCTTGGCAATTCAAAATATGGTATTTTTATTCAAACTACCTCTTCATTTCTCCATTCTTCAACGACACGAATAATATCAGGACCCATGTCTAGGGCATGATAAAGTACCTGATTAGCTGCGGAGGTTCATTACAATTGCAGCAATCCATAGAAAAAAATCTGAAATGTAAAATGCAGTGCCAGTTTATAAGAGTAATTGGGTTGACACAACATAAATATATAGGAACCCATATATATATGGCCCAAGATATATACCTTACAGACTAACATACATAATTATTATAATACAAATAGTGTTAGTGTAGTACCACGTCCAGCAAACAAAAACACGATTTTCCCAATCGTCGAAAACCAAGTCTTGAAGTAAATCGTAGTCCAGTATAGCGAGCCGGTAAGTTCTCGTTCACAGAATCAATCGAGTACAACGACGCAAGCAGGAGTCGTGAGAAAATGGGATCAGATCAAATGCACCGATTATTACACCGAACAGAACGCACGAAGTCAAATGTAACCATGCCGTGCTCTCTTAGAACATTGGAACCTGCTCGAAAATTTTGTACGGAAACTAGCGCCAGCTATCCTTGAGGATGAAAATTATTTACTGGTTGGGTTGCCACTTTATAACAGTGATAAGATTTAATTGAAAATAACAATTTTGATAAATTAGATAGAGAAACCATATTTATTTAATCTACACCAATCTAAGCAAATATAAAAAAATAAAAGAATTAAATCAATCAATGATAGAGACGTATTTAATTCATGGTTACTCTATCAACCATCTGTCACCAACTGACAACTGTCATAGCATGCAATAGAACAGCTATTTTGAGCAGACTGTCATTAGAACGTGTAGCCCGTTGAGAACTACCACTGACTTAGGAGCTGCAGGTCGTAAGATCAAACCTCGGTCACGACACACTTTTTGTTTTTATTTTGTTAGATTTTGATTTAACCACCACGGATAGAGAGCGCTGCTTGTATGGTGACGGAAATACGGTTGAGAGTACCGTCTATCTCATTATATATATTGTAGTCTTTGAATGTAACTGTCACACGGACGTAGGTATGTATCGTGACACTGACAAATGTCATTCAGCGCAGCGCGTTCCGAATTACGTTGAATGCATTCTCACTCAAGTATATTTGCTCAAAGCACAAACATGTCGGTAGGAACAAGTTATTTTTCATTTTTAATTACTTTTGCTCATTATTTTCCTATGCGCATTATTTTCCTATGCGTAACCAAAGCGTAGGCATAACCTTTCTTATAACTTTGACAAAAAAAAAATGCGTTTCAGTACGACAATCCTCATAGTTAATAATTAGCGCGGCGATAATATGCATAGGAACGTAAAACATGGTGTTACCAAAACCTACCTGTGTTGCCTTTGATTATATACATGTCTAGATAGAGTGTTGCGCTGCAATCGCAGCAAAAATAACAGGCCAGATTTGAAGCGGTTGTGTGCGTGTCACGCACACAAGTAAGCGTCTTTTACTGTGTAACAAACCTACTGAGTATTACCAGCCCTTGAAAATTTCCCTTAAAAGAAGATAATAAAATATTGTTTCGATTTTGAGATTATTTTCTTTGGTTATTTTTTTTTATTTATATTCTTTCAATTGTGTTTTTTACATATTAGGAGTATGCGCATCTGAATTACTAGGTAAAATATATTTTAATGAAAAAGATATTGCTATTCAAATTATTTATTTTTAATATCCTAGTTCGGAATTATTGAACACAGCACCCAAGGGCCACCGAAATTAAAATTGTACAGATTATTAACTAAAATAAACAATGTCCACAACCTTAGATTTAAAGAAATATATATATTATTATGTGGTGATTTTACAGCACCACAGAAAAATGGTGATTTGAAATCTGGAAATATACTTTTTGAATCATGATTAAACAATTTTTAAATTAGAGCTAATGATCAAATGGGAAATTTACTTTCAATAAACAGGCAACCCTGTAAACATGCCGTCAAAATGGCGGTACATCTTATGATAAAATTTTATTATGTTAATTTAATTGTTTCTCTATTATATGGTTATTAAACTTTACCTACCGATGATAGGTAACATTTTTAGTTGTTTTCAATCGTCCTTTGTAGTTCCTGCATACTTTTATAGCGCAAATCGTCATTTCATATAGCAACTGAAAGCGTGTTTACCGTACAATGACAGTGTCGCCACTGAGCGGGCGGGACTAGCTTATGAGCCAACAGTTGGCTGATATTTTTGTTGACGTTTAGACGCTCGAACTCTCTATCTAGACATGTATATAATCAAAGTGTGTTGCATTGTGAACTAAAAATAAAAAACTTCAAAAATCAAAATTAAGGGAAGGTTCGTTAAAGAAAGGCGGTTTGCGGTAGTTACACAGGTTTACTCATACACCACACAGCTTTATCACCAAGCGAACGTACAGTTTATTACAATAGTTCACAATTATTCGTAGTTTTAAGTCTTTTAACCATAGACATATATGTTTTAACACGGAACGGGCGAGACGCGGAACCATCACACTCCCACTAACGCGCGTGGGTTCTACTTGAGAGCTCCAGACCGACTGGTCCGTACACATTCCCCAGACTCTACCAAGTGGGCGGAAACGGAAGAATGCATGAACGGTTCGTCTAGAAAGTTCTGGAACCGTCATCGACCGGGAGTACCCTAGTTCCGCTACCCGCCACCAGATGGCTGTCCTTTTACTAATTAGTGTTGCCAGTACCGGTTAGGTTTAACACCCCTATTCCTCCGATGAGGGAGTTTACCCGTGCCCACAGGAGATCCCGCTATATACTCCCCCTCCAGTTCATGAAAACGTCCCTGTTCATGAACTGGCACGTCCTGAGCAACCACGGAAGGAACATCCTCTCCGGCAGCCCCATCAACATCCACAGATCTATGAACTTCAGGTGGGCGCCGAGGGCGACCACGGTTGCGCTTGGGAACAAGAGGAACCTGGTTAGTATTATCACGAGCATGAAAGGGTGACAGCTCCCTAACATGAAACTTTCCCAAACTTTTGCCGGGATCATCGAGAGGAGCAATAAGGTAAGTGGTAGGGCTAACCTTCTTAGTTACCAAATAAGGACCATCTCTTCGGGGTACGAGCTTCGAGCTGATGGACTTAGCAGCATTGCTAAGAACATGTGTATTCAACAGGACTCTATCTCCAACATTTATTTGTTCCCCGACACGACGAGCTTGATCTGCATAATCTTTCCTCCTGTCTTGTTGTACTTCAACTTTTTCTCTAATTGAAGCTAATGAGCTTAAAAATCTTTTAAGATATGGTGTAATTTGTGGAATGAAATTTTCTTTTTCTAAAATTGCTCTTGGATCATTTTTCACTTCAAGCGGTGATCTAAGTTCTCTTGCAAATGTAATAAACGCAGGAGTAACTCCTGTCGATTGACATTTTGCTGTATTCATAGCAAATCTAATGGAAGGTAAGTATTTCGGCCACGAGCTGTGGTTTGTTTCGACTAGCTGTGCCAACTGAACCTTCAAGTCTCTGTTTTTTCTTTCTGCAGGATTACTTTCTGGGTGAAACAGTGGTAACAGGTCTTGCTTAATGTCCAGAATAAACATAACTTGTTGCATCACGGCAGAAATGAATTGAACTCCATTATCTGAAATAATACGACGCGGTAGGCCATACCGTAGGAAAAATTCTTCAATAAGCGTGCGTGCACAAACTTCCGCAGTAGCTTCTCGCAACGCATACAGCTCTACCCATCTGGTAGCTGTATCTTCTACCAGTAGCACCCAGCGTTGATCCTCATCACCGGCTGGCAATGGTCCAAAAAGGTCAATGGCTAGTACCTCATTTCGTTGATGTAGCACCGGCGTCTGCAATAGGCCAGGAGGTTTTTCATTCGTTGCCTTATACCGTTGACACGTGGCGCAGGACTTGATGTATTCGGCGACGACGCGTCTCATGCCTGTGAAAAAGAATCTCTGTGCTATCTTTTGGTAAGTTCTTTCTATTCCAGGATGACCTGCTACAGGCGCATCATGACATTCCTTAAGAATTTCTTCTCTCAATTTTCCAGGAATCACGAGTTGTGGCTCTTCGCTGTCAGAGTCTGGATTAAAACGATAAAGAACTCCTTGCTCCATAATATAGCCGCGGTCGGTCCAGCGTCGGACGTTGACCTCGATATTATCTTCCATTTCATCTATTATCTTCTTAATCTCTGGATCGTCCAACTGAAGCTTACGCAAGATTGAGGGACTTCGTGCGGGTAAATCTATAATGACAGAACAGATGCCGCATGTACTAACAGTTTCCTCATCGCAGTTGGGTCGACTAAGAGCATCTGCAACTAGGTTAGCCTTTCCAGGCGTATATTCAAAGTGGAGGTCGAAAGCTTGGAGCTTTAAGGCCCATCTTATAAGACGTCCTGATGGAGATTTAAGAGTCAGGAGCCACTTTAGAGGCTGATGGTCAGTACCTATTATCACTGGGTGTCCATCGATATATCCCCGGAAACGCTCGACGGCCCAAACGACTGCTAGAGCTTCCCTCTCGGTTGTCGAGTAATTTTTCTCAGCAGGTGTTAGCAACCGGCCTGCATACTCAATGGGTCTCTCGTTGTTATGATCACCCTGCAGAAGTACAGCCCCTACTGCATAGTTGCTTGCATCCGTTCTAAGGGTAAAAGGCTTCGAGTAGTCTGCCTGCGCGAGGATCGGGGCTGAAGTTAATAATTTCTTTAAATTTTCGAAGGCAGCCTCCTGATCTGGTCCCCATTGCCATGGTTGATTCTTTTTTGTAAGTCTTGTTAGTGGTTCTGCAATTTGAGCAAAACCAGGAATAAATTTTCGAAACCACGAGCAAGTTTGTACAAAGGTCCGAAGATGCTTCAAAGTTGTCGGTTTCTTCATCTCGGCGACAGCTTGAATTTTTTCCTTATCGGGTGAGATACCTTCAGCAGTAATCACATGGCCCAAGTACTTTACCGACTCACGGCCAAACTGACATTTTTCTAGATTGCAACGTAGCTTAAACAAACGAAGTCTATCAAAGACTGCGCGTAAATCCTGAATGTGCTTTTCTAAATTATCGGATATAATTATAATGTCGTCTATGTAAGCTAAAATAGTGACATCTTTCAAAGCAGCTCCGGTTCGAAAACGGTCTATCAAACGTTGGAAAGTTGCAGGCGCGTTCTTTAGCCCAAAAGGCATACGCTTACAGCGAAAAGTGCCGAACGGAGTTGTAAAAGCAGTTTTATCTCTATCTTCCTTTGAGACTGGCACCTGCCAGTAGCCTGACCTCAAATCTAATGTGCTCATTACACAACCAGGTTTTGTTGCATGCAGCAATTCATCAATTAATGGCATTGGGTATGTATCGGATTTAGTAATTGTATTTAACTGGCGATAATCCACACAAAAGCGAAATTTACCTTCTTCTTTTCTAGGTACAAGCAGGCCTGGCGCTGCCCAAGGTGACTCGCATTCCTCTATGATGTCCTCGGCAAGCATCTTGTCTATCTCCTCCTGCATAACTTTCTTTTTCGCTGGCGTGAGGCGATATGGGGGCACTGCAATCGGTGGGTGACTACCAGTCTCAATACGATGCTCAGCAAATTCTGTTGGTGGTCCAGTTTCTATAAAAATATCTTTATACTCGGCAAGAAGTTGGGAAAGCGAACCTTCATTCACAGTCAGCAAGTGCATGTCAGCTGAGCTGTCACTACCTTCATACCGCAAGCTGTGTTTATTGTTAGAATTAGCAAACCACCATAAAGAATTTGAGAAATCAAAAATAAGATCCGCTTTGGAAATAAAATCTATGCCTAAAAGTGTTTCATTATTCATAGAGTCCGGAAAAATAATAAATTCAGTCGGCAAAATTTTATCAGAAAGCTTCACATCAATGTTTGCAGTTAAAATGTTTGCAAGCCGAACAGAACCATCCGCAAGCTTAATATGGCGTGATGACGGCTGCAGAGGATGTCCCTTCGACTGTAGGACAGCATGCAACGAATGTCCTGCTATACACCCTTTTGCCCCAGTATCAACCAAAGCTATCCCTTTCAAACCCAAAATTTCAATTTCTACAATAGGACGGCGATAAAACGAAGAGTGAGGAGTACAAGCTAACTCCCCCTTGATGGAACCCATCTCCGTATGGACAAACCCTAAGGGCACACACAAAGGCAAACATTCACTCCCCTGGGCACACATAAACTCCCCCCTCGTCAAATCAGTATTGTTTTTGCACTGGGCAACAACCTCCATACTATTTTCATTACACTTATCCAAACCAAGGTTTTTAATATTTTTAATGTTTAAAAAATATGGAGGGTCACTGACCTCTGTATTTGAAAAATTACAAAAATATTGAGAATTACTCCTAAAATTATTTATAGAATCACCCATATAAACATCTTGAGTAAAATCCCCAATAATATTTTTATCAAAAACTTGGGCTTCTTTTTGAGAGTGTCCCTCATAAACAAACTGAGTACGGCCATGGACTAATAATGATTGACCATTTTCCCTAGAATTATTTTGACAAAAATCCATGGAATGAGAATTATTATTATTATTGTAAAAACTATTTGAAAAATTCTCATGGATATTCTGTGAATGTAATTTAGGTGTCGCAGAAACATTCTGAAAAAGACCTACTGAATTACTTTGAAAGTCAGGCCGCAGAATGTTAAAATTTAAATTATCATTTTTAACAAAACCGGTTGACTTTACATTACAATTTTCCTTATTACACTCTACAGATAAACATGAACTATCATTATATAAAGTATCTGGAAAAGAGTGACATTTGCTAGTACAATTTAATGTTTCTACTTGAAAATTGTTCTTATAATCTAAACCGCATGAACACTGATTACAACGCACTGAATTTAAAGTATAAAAAGCAATTGCACTCTGAGCACTGCATTTCTTGCAATTAGCACACACAACACCAATTTCACCACAACCATAACAAGCTAATTTAGAGTCAGAAGATTGTTCACTTTTGGATTTAAGCTTGACACACTGAGATTTGTCATGGTTGGGTTTTCTGCAGTAAGAGCAAAATAAGCGTTTTACAGTACCTGTAGTTGCACCATTGTCACCTGTTGATGTATGCAGCTGCGGCGAGGAGGCCGGCGGCACAGGTGTGCACGCCTGGCCAGAGCTGGGCTGAGAGGGCTGCGGACGAGATGCTGGCGACGCTTTTGCACCGCGCGGGTGCGGGGCGCCAGTCGGCGGGGTGCCAGCAACGGGTAGCCCACGGCTGTGTGATTGCCCCGTAGGGGTGCTTTCTTTCAAGGAATCCTCTATGCTCCTTGCTCGCCGTAGGAGCTCATCGAATGAAGACGTGGTGTCGCGCTCCATTCTTTTACGAATTCTTAAATCTAAGAGACCAAACACCATATCTATTTGTGTCTTTTCACTGAGTTCACCTTCTGGTATTCTCGCGAGAAGCGCACGTGCTTTGGCCACAAATAAGTCGGTGTTTTGGAGACCTTGCTTCATTCCGAATAGATCTTTGTATATCTGAAAAGGTGGACGACGTTCTCCAAAAGCGCTCTTGAGTGACTGGGTGGCTTCTTTCCATGTGTGAACTGTTTTCTTAATGCCTTGCCACCAGGTACCAGCTTCATTTGACAGCAATAATGCTAAACCTTTCAGGGCGTTGTCATCGGTAATGTTTGTAGCTTGTTTGTATATTTCTACTGCGTCAATGAAATTTTCTACGGATTCGGTCGCAGCGCCCGAGAACTTTGCTTGACAGAGTGCAAAGTTCGCGCCCATGTTGGACGAAGACGCGTTCCATAATGACGTGTCCATGACTGGCGTCGACTCGCGGCGTGACTCACGAAGTTCGTTAATGAGACGCGAACAAATCTCGGCCTGCGACTGCTGTAGCGTAGCCAATAGAGCCGCGAAATTATCTTGTGAGATTGTGACGTTTTCGCTCGATGAGGTGTCCAAATTGTGTTGAGCTTGAGCGGGTGCGGTAGCGTCGCCGGCGCCACGTTCATCTTCGGCAACGCCGACAGCGCGCGCTTGAGCTGTACTACGAGTTTCCGGCATTATTCGGAAGAATGTGAACCTGTCTCGATTTCACAGCACGAATATCACAACGAAACACGCACAGAATACAGTTCTCGTTTCACCCAAAGTCCTTGAAGTACTACCATACACGTTGGGCGTCAGATATAGGGAAGGTTCGTTAAAGAAAGGCGGTTTGCGGTAGTTACACAGGTTTACTCATACACCACACAGCTTTATCACCAAGCGAACGTACAGTTTATTACAATAGTTCACAATTATTCGTAGTTTTAAGTCTTTTAACCATAGACATATATGTTTTAACACGGAACGGGCGAGACGCGGAACCATCACACTCCCACTAACGCGCGTGGGTTCTACTTGAGAGCTCCAGACCGACTGGTCCGTACACATTCCCCAGACTCTACCAAGTGGGCGGAAACGGAAGAATGCATGAACGGTTCGTCTAGAAAGTTCTGGAACCGTCATCGACCGGGAGTACCCTAGTTCCGCTACCCGCCACCAGATGGCTGTCCTTTTACTAATTAGTGTTGCCAGTACCGGTTAGGTTTAATACCCCTATTCCTCCGATGAGGGAGTTTACCCGTGCCCACAGGAGATCCCGCTATAAAATCTTTATTTTGCAGGACAATTACGTGATTATGATATAATTAAGTTAAACTATATTTTATTCTCTTCCGATTAATACAGTATTATCTGTGGTTGAGTCCAATTTGAATAAAGTACCAAGCTTCATAGTATTTCAGTTTTCTCCTTTTCATAGATAGTGATGCCACTGTGTGTTTATGGACACCAACTTTTCAACAGTTTGACAGCTTACAACTGTCATAACGAGAACAGCTATTTTGAACAACTTGTCAGTGAAGTAAATAGCCTAGCGAATGACAGCGGTTGCCTTGTGAATAAAGGTGGACGCCAAAGAGTAAAGTAACTATTATGGTGGACGCACACCTATACGCGCCGAACGCGCCGAAAGAATCGACCGCGCCGAAAGATTGGAATCACAATGAAGTAGAGTTAGGCCAACGAAAGCTGTCCAAGAAAAAAGGCGGGACACTGCTTAAACGGTGTTGATACTATCTATTACTCAGGAAGTATTATTTTTAATTTAAAAATACGTTTAATGAGCTGTAATTTTCGAGTGTATTATTGTCGGCGACGAGACCCTATCTCTACACCAGGGTACATAGAGTATAACGTGAGTCGATCAGTTGAATTAGTATTTTGAAAACTTGTGATATTATCTTAGATATGTTATAAAGTGATTTTTTTTTATAATTATAATTTCAGATGATGCAAAGTTAACATAAAACCAACAAGATTGTGTTAAAGTCCAATAAGAAGGAAAAACGTAGATTAAAGTTTTTGTGTCATATAATTACGTAAGTAACTCGAAATGATGATTTTTATTTGTTAAGATATAACTTATGAATTAGTGGCAAAACGCTGGACTTGGCTTAAAACCATTTTCTACGCAAGAATCATGTCAATCGGTCAAGTACTTTCGGCAATATAAGGCAAAATAAGTAGTAAACATTGTGTACAACGTACATTTCACACTCATTCTGATTCAAATCACTTTTTATGTCTTTATTTGTCAATTATAGTAAATAGAAACTTTCTCGTCGTACTTCTGATTGTTTTTGGCATTATTTTAAACAAAACCAATGTAAATGTGATACACGTAAACACAAGATCAAGATGACTCTACTACAAAACGTGTCAATTTTGGCAGTCTTAAATTATTGCCATACTTATTAAAACTTCTGAAAATAATTCGTGGACAGCTTTCGTTGACCAAACTCTAATAGTCTGACGTTGCGCTGTCGTACGCAACAGTAACTGATAGAATGCCACATGATTATATACTCTGTGGAATGCCATTGAGATAGAAAATATATGGAGGCGCCGCAATGTTCTATACCTACATTGGCTTATGCATATATGGGTGAAATACGAAACAGATTGTGAAATATCGTTTTATCTAATGTGGTAATCGTATTTGTTAAAAGAGACAGCAATATTTCTGTTGTTGCTCTTATTGGCAACATTTTGTTGTGACGTAGAGACAATCGTAGGTAAGTGCCGTATCCGCCATATTATGCGTCGAGTTCGTGGTAGTTCTGCTGTCAAATGAGTGTTTACTTTTACATTATTTGAGATTTGTGAGAAAATTACGAGGAGTTTAGTTTTAAAATTGCATGTATATAGTGAAAAACAGCCATTCAACATGCCTATGTGTTGCATTATGAAGTGTGGTGCAAGAAAGACGGAAAATCAACCTCAATTTTCTTTGCACAGGTTAGTAGCCGGTTTTCATGCAATATTACACATAGTAATACACTTTCCATGAAAAAAATGCTAAGCGATCATAAATTTATGGCTGTAGTCTTCATATTTGGGCTTATTTCCGACCAACAGACCTTTCTTTTAATTTCATTAGTTTGTTTACAATATACGTCATGGTGGAATAGTGTTGTACCGTTGCCGTAATATTTTACTATACTAATTCTAATTTACATAAAGTCAAGAGGTGGACTTAAATATGCTTCTTCTAGTGTGGTAGATATTCTGAAAAAGACAGAAAAAAATATTAAAACTCACTTCGAACAAAAATCGAAACCAGAGTTGTATTATCTGTACATTTTAAATTCATGTGTGAATTGCATGATTTAAAGACTTTTTTTCATGCGGGCTCTGATCCCGAGCATAATAGTAAGCTTATGTTACTCCTAATTAAATCGATAATTAATATCTTCCTAGATTTAAGGTACAAATATCACGGTAAGTGATCAGTAAAAGTGCCACAGAGACAGTTTTTGAACAAAATAACATTGTTCAGAAATGAATAATTTTAGCTTTATTTTTGATGTGCTTATTATTGTTGTTTTCAAATCTAATGTTTATTGGACAAATAAAACAATGTTGATTTAACACAAGTTTTATTTCATTAACAAGTCCAAGCGGGTGCGGTGCTCAATTTATATGTGTATTATATTAATAACTAGCCGACCCGACAGACGTTGTCCTGTCACCTACTACCTACCTACTACTACCTTCCTACTACTACCTACCACTACCTACCTACTACTACCTACCACTACCTACCTGCTACTACCTACCTACCTACTACTTCTCACCGTTTAAACGTTCCCTCGACTTCCACAAATAATTCGAAACCAAAATGACCCAAATCGGCCCGCGTTCTCGAGTTTTAGCGAGACTAACGAACAGCAATTGATTTTTATATTTATGTCACCGTAAAATTGTCAAATACGTTATATTACAATATAACGTTTATCTCTCTAGCGATATTGTAAAGTCTCGAATTATTGTCAACTGAACATACGGAAGTATCTCTGCCCCCATAATCGGGACTTGGGGCACCCCCCCGTTAGGTTAGTTAGGTTCCTTTAAACCCTGCACCCGGAAATAGGGGCCCCGCGAAGCGGGGCTCCGTCGACTACGCTTTTTAGGGGAATATAAAGTGTTCTAAGGTTAATTTATAATAATCGGTATTTCTCAGGAATGGTACAATATCTTTTCATGAGAATTGTACCACTGGGCAAGGGGGACTCCTCCTTCCCTCCACACCGCGTGAGTTTACTACCATCGCATGCATTTCACGTAAAATAATGCGTTTTGTTGTAAGCAGTATGTTAATTTGATAATATTTCGAGATTTTACAATATCGCTAGAGATATTACAATATAACGTATTTGACAATTTTACGGTGACATATATATAGATAGATTTAAAAATAATCAACAAATGCATGAGCAATGAAAACTGGTAAGTTCGTTTTTGACATGGGTTTATTGGTATTTTAGTAAAATGCAAGAAATTATGCATTTTACAATTATCTATTTTCGTACCCACCAAATTTCCCTCGAATTGTCCTGGAAATGAAATTACTGTATTTGGCAAACCTAGTCCGCATATCTACCAGAATCTACAGACAAGATATAAAATAAGCGAAAGCGTAAAAGTGATGCAACTAAAAGTGTTTTCATCCCTTTTATTCGAAAAGCGTCGTTTTGTTCCTCTGTAAGCGGGAGCAAAGTAGTTCTTTTCTCCACTGGACTTTTTAGCAGGCAGTAATGAGATTTGTTTTAGGCAGGCAGTATGAGGAGTTTGGAACACAAATCTTTCATTTAAATCGAACGCAAATTGTATATATTACTGGCTGTAAGTTATCGTTACAGCGAACGGTGCGGGGTGAAGCGGTAACTAAAAAAAACAAAGGCACGCGATTTACTTCCCTATTCTTGTAATCAGTACAGATTTTATTGTAGTTTGCAAAAAAATAAACTCCTGAAACAATAAAAATAAAAGCTAATAACGTCATACAAAACCTACGAAATCCCGGGAGAAATATTTTCTCGTAGAAGGAGATGAAAAGATGAAAAGTAGAGTAAGAGTAGAGTCCCTCAGGCGATGTACTTTGAATACCTAGCTTCGCTCAGGATTATAGTATAGCGCCCTCGCCGTGAGAAGATTATTTTGCACCCTTGTCAAACAATCTACTATTTTAAATTCTGCGCAAAAAAAAACACTAATTAACTGTCAGATATCAGAAGGGCTTACTTACTCATTTTTCAGTTACAACAGACTGTAAGAATATAACTAGATTCAAACGTGAAATCTAGTAATATTAGGTAGTGTTATTATCGATACTTGTTATAGTATGATTGTATTCCGTGACTGGCACAACCCTAGCTTTGGCAGCCATTTTATGAGAAATTTTGTGTTGTAGGTATGCACCTTTTTTTTGTAGGTATTTCCAGTCCATACTATTTATATGTCTATGTAGAATGCGACGGCATCGGTCGAATCTAAACGTAGTGATTATATACTCTGTGGTCGAATCTGATGACGTCATCCGATTTTTTCTAGGATTTCTGGGGTTCTGCTCGATTCGGACGATTCGACGCGGATAGGTGTGCGAGGTTTCATAGGATTTCATACAAGTAATTCTAAAATTCGATGCGTTCGGCGCGGTCGATTCCTTCGGCGCGGATAAGTGTGCGTCCACCTTAATAGTTACCGAGTTCGAATCCTTAGTGAAGAAATACTTTTTGTATTTATTTGGTTGAACAGTAACTAACAGTGCCATCTAACAGTTGAGATATAGCATATTATTATATTAGCATAGATAAAACAAGTTATGTACGACTTGTTTTATCTATGCTAATATCTAATCTGTGTTACTGTCAAAAAAATTGCTTCAGCTAGGGATGGGCAAGTGAATAAAATGTTTCGAAATTTCTCGTATCGATATTTTAAAACAATATCGATAATTATCGAGTGAAAAAAATGGATATATATCGTACGTGTACGTGTGATTATTCAGACATATTCCCAAAGCATTAAAACTTCGTAAAAAAGAATTAAAAAATAACAGTTTTTTTTATTGATGTTTGAGCCAAACTGATTATTTACAATTGAACAAACTAAAGGCATCAGATACGGACACGAAACCAAAGTTGCGTTGCGAAGAAGACCAGTCGTAAGTGTAAAAAAATCAAATTTGATACGAATTCAATACTCTAAAATAAATATCGAAAATCTAAAAAATATAATACGTCGAGATAAAACAATCGACAATATATATAGGTATCGATAATTGTATTAAAAAAATATCGATATTTCGAAATTTTTTGCACATGCCTAGCCTAACCGGTAACCGCCTTTCCTACCATAGCTAGCGCCTGCGCCTAGCACTAGTCTTTCTATTCTACAAAGTACGTTAGAAATCAGAGAAAATGAGTGACTATCAAGCTAGTTTAAGAACCCAATTCACAGATTTTCAAAAAAAATTCGATGAAGACTACGAGGTCCGAGAGGTAGGTTGTAAAAGTTGTTTTTCGTCTGTGGGCCCCAAAGCCAAACTATTACTTATTTTCTTTTTATATTTGTTAAATAATCATGCTTTTGGTGTAGGCTATAAAGAGCATCTGCAAAGATATCGGCCAAATATTGCGCGAAGCGACCACATTACTCCAAGTGATACATTTTAACGAGAGTGCCAGTAAGTGCGAACAGTCTTAAAAAAAACATGTAAGTACCACAACTTACTTCGATTATTCATTAGGTATTATCATTTCAGTTATCCCAGCCTGTGGTAAAGCCAGGGAAAAGTTCGAGTCTTCTCGCGCAGGATTCGCGAAACTGAAGGAGGCTGTGCCCCCCAAAGACTATTATAAGTAAGTTTGCCTTTGTTTTGATAACAATACCTATTTCGTTTATTCATCTTAATAACTTATAATAACATTTTTAAATACTTATCTTAAAAAAAAAAGTAAAAATCCATTTAAAAATATAAAAAATAGAGGTCCACTGATATCGGGAGCAGGGTCCAAGCTACCGGTGCCGGTGGTTAGACCACACTTATCACTAGATCCCCTACCCACCCTCCGCAGGCATCACGCCACAAAATTTTTACCCCTTACGAGAGTTTCGATAGTTGGTCATCCCAGGTCTTGGCTATAAGGCCACTGGCCATCATGACAATCAGCTATGATAAGCAAGTTCATATTCCACATTTGTCGTGAAACTCATGTGCCAAGTCAAGATATTTTACTTTCTCAGCGTTCATGGGGTTCTCGTCAGACGGAATCGTAACATAGATTATCATTATGCGGCATAGTTTTTCACGAAAACTGGGTGGGGCACATTCTTGTAGTATGGTATGGTGGTACCTCATATTCCACAAGGTTTATATTTCAAGGCAAGTTGCTGGTGAATAATCCTGGCTAATAAGTACTGTCCGTTAGCCAGACGAGAACAACCAGAAATAATATGTCTGATGGACTCACCCAGAAGGTGGCATGCCTAACGTAAACGTAAAACCATATATATATTTTTTCAAAACGGTACCTACATTGGTCTTTTTCTTTTTTTTTTCTTCTTTTGTATCTGCAATCAGTCTTGTGTACTTTAAGCAGATGTGGTAGGTGACATTTGGCAGTTGGAGTGTGCTCTCCAGCGAGAGCAACTACTCATATGTGTAGCATATATTTATGCTACTCAAGAGGGTATAGACAGGATGTCTTTTCTTTTGAGACGTTTTTGGTACGTGCATGTTGTCAGTCCAGCGGCCAGTTCATTTGGATGCCTCTCCAGTCTTTCCAAGTATGTTTTGGTTATGGCCAAGATTTCCTCTTTCACCGAGTTCATCTGAAGTTGTTTGTGTATTTCAGCATTTGTAATGAACCAAGGCCCATTGTATATAGTTCTCAGAATCATATTTTGTATTCGCTGTATAATAGAAATATTAGAGTTACAGCTCCCCCATAGCTGGATTCCGTACGTCCAGACAGGCTTTAGAATGGTTTTATATATGTCACCGTAAAATTGTCAAATACGTTATATTACAATATAACGTGTATCTATCTAGCGATATTGTAAAGTCTCGAATTATTGTCAACTGAATATAAGGAAGTATCTCTGCCCCCATAATCGGGACTTGGGGCACCTCCCCGTTAGGTTAGTTAGGTTCCTTTAAACCCTGCACCCGGAAATAGGGGCCCCGCGAAGCGGGGCTCCGTCGACTATGCTTTTTAGGGGAATATAAAGTGTTTTAAGGTTAGGTTATAATAATCGGTATTTCTCAGGAATGGTACAATATCTTTTCATGAGAGTTGTACCACTGGGCAAGGGGGACTCCTCCTTCCCTCCACACCGCGTGAGTTGACTACCATCGCATGCATTTCACGTAAAATAATGCGTTTTGTTGTAAGCAGTATGTTCATTTGACAATATCGCTAGAGATATTACAATATAACGTATTTGACAATTTTACGGCGACATATATAAGGAGTTTGTTCTCAATCGATAATTTGCTGTTCCGCCCTAATAGCCAGTGTAGGTTTTTGTAATGCAAGTTGAGCTCATCTCTCCTGGTCTTTCTTTATGTGCTGCTTCCACGTTAGACGGCGATCGAGGTGTAGTCCTAAGTACCTAACCTATCTGACACAATCTTTATGTGGTAGTAAATTGTTATTAAGCTTTACTGGCGGACAATCGCCTCTGCGTAGCGTAAAGTGACTTGTACTGACTTAGATGGCCTGACAGTTATTCGTCACTTTTGGATCCAGTCCGATATTTTGTCTAGACCTTTTTGTAGCGTTTGTGAAGCACGCGGTTGCTAGCCAGAATTGCCGTATCATCAGCAAATGTAGCTGTAGTCACGTTGTCCTCTGCTGGCAAGTCTGATGTATACAACGTGTACAGGATTGGCCCTAGCACTGATCCTTGAGGGACGCCAGCCTTTATTTCAGATAGTTTCGACGTTGCCTCTGCTTCTTTGCTTGACTTGAAACAGTCGATCCGTTAGGTAACTCTTCATAAGCTCATAGAAGTTGTGGGGAAGACAAGCCTTTATCTTATAAAGTAGGCCCTTGTGCCAGACGCGGTCGAAAGCCTGTTGAGTATCCAGAAAGACTGAGCAACAAAACTCCTTTTTCTCCAGCGATTTCCTGACCCTGTCGCACACTCTGTGAACCTGTTCGACGGTGGAGTGCTCAGGTCTGAATCCAAATTGGTGACAAGGTATGGTGTTATTTTCCTTTAATATTGGTTGTATTCTGCGAGGAGTTTCTCAAAGATTTCGACAGTACTGGTAGTAAGCTAATAGGCCTGTAGGATGTTACCACATTGGGTGGTTTGCCTGGTTTATGCGCCATGAGTATCTGTGAAACTTTCCATTCCTGTGGAAAGTATTGCACTCTTAGGACTCCATTGTTAAGCGTCGTTGAAAACACGATCGGTGTTTTAATGTCGATGATGCTCGCCAAGAAATCAAATTTGAGTTTTCATTTTGGCGAGTTTCAGTCAGTAGTCAAATCAAACTTGAGTTTCCTTTGTGATAAAATTCATGATTTTTTAATAAGTATAGGTACATTGAAAATTATACCGATTTCTTGCCCATTCCCTCTCATAGAGAGGCCTGTCCCAGCAGTGGGAACATTAAAGGCTGATGATGATGATACCGATTTCTTGCAAATGTAAAAAAGTTTGCCACATATTTGTTTAGTTTATTTATACTTGTCTAAGGAAAAATCAACCAAACAACTAAGGGGGCGTCCATAAATTACGTGAGGTGTTTTTTTAAATTTTCTGTCCCTCCCTCCCCCCCTGGTGAGATGTCGTGAGATTTTATTCAACCCCCTCTCCCATCCCCCAATCTCACGTGAGATTTTTCAAAATGTGGGTTCTTCGTCTTATAGACGTATCTTTTGACGTACTTATGCGTTATAAAAATCTAACTCATTTTAAATTAGTAAGAGCATGCACTGAGTCGAGTAAAATATTTACAAGAATTAAACAAAGCAGGTTGGAACCTGCCGTGTGTCGCTGCCACTCAGCTCGTACGCTCTCGTTCATCGAGTCGCACGTTCGGCTGACAGTGGCGCGAAAACAAAGAACGGGCTACACTGTACCGTAAATTCAGATTAAACTGAGCTATTTGGTATAAAACAAATATGGTAGTTTGACAGTCAGTAGATGTATATCGTCGAAGTATGAATGAAATTATTTTCTTTCGAACGTATTCGTGAATGATCTTAATCGTATTACGATATACGCTTTAGATTAAATCTTAAGCAAGTACAATCTGGATTAAATGGACCAAAATAGTATAATATTTTTTTGGTTTCAATCAGAAAAAAAATTGCGTGATATTTGCCAAGACCCCCCCTCTCTCCAAAGATTAGATGAGATTTGACTCGACCCCCTCCCCCCCTTAAACATCTCACGTAATTTATGGACGGCCCCTAATCTTCACCAACTTAAACAGTTGGTGAAGATTTTAATTAGGAATAAAACTCTCAGAAGCGGTACATGTAACTAAGCCAAATAAATATCTTTTCTTTCTTTCTAACTGGGATTTTTCAAAAGTTGCACAATATTTTGTTCATTAACTCTTTCTACTGGTACATTTGTCTTTTCTACTGGTACTGGTGGTTTTTACCGATGGTTTGTACTGTATCCTGCCCGCGTAGCATGGCGTTCTATCTCTAGTCTACCAAGACTCGACAGAGCTCTTTTCTACATATACAACTTGACATGTCTTGAGTCTTGGACATGCCCGAGCATGCGGCGACCCATAGACTCGAGTTTGTAAGAAGACAAAGACATAGAATGACTTTCCATGGCAACGGAGAAGCAGCTAGTGATGTAGATATTCTAAAAATCCTACGATAACATTTACGTTTAGTTAACCAAAAAAAGTGTCAAATGCGCAGGTTTTATCACCTTTTGAACGCAACTCAAAGCAACAACGAAACGTAATACTCGTATAGTTTTTAATCTGTGTCGGACTCAGATGAAGTGTAAACTTTATGTCACATAATAGTTAGAGAGCCGACGACACTGAACCTAGTCTGATAATACTCCCGGATGATATATAAAAAATACATTTTTTTTTTCGTGTTTTGTGTGATAAAGACTCCCAAGTGTTGTAAAATGGTTCGCACGTGGCCGTGACACATGTATTCAATCAGTACAAATCGAAAGGAACCAGGTGATTGCTGACAAAATACCGAAACCGCGCGGTGGGCGACTTTCAATTGCTGCAGCAACCACTTTCTGCACTGTTAGGAAAACGCAGCAGTCGTTTTTCTTTCACAGAAATTGATGATCTTTCAGATTTGTGTTGGTATTTTCTAAGTATATCATCAGTCGGGGGAGTCTTATCAGACTAGGTTTAGTATCGTCGGCTCTGACAATCAAAGTGATTTTTTTTCGATTTCAAAAATAATAATGAAACATTGGAAAGATGTAGTTTGTATGTTTATTTTCGCATTATCACAATATAACAGTTGTACATGGGTAGAGTCCATGACTCCTAATATGTCTGAGAGGCTGAACTTTCGCTGGTAACTAGTTGCCACAGTCTTGCCTTAGTGTTCGGGAACAGGATCCATCGCGGTTTCAGCCTGAAACAACAGAACTTAGATATCTATCACACTAACTGACACAAGCCTATAACAGACCACTAAAACTTTGGTTTTTAAGAGGGTAATTAACTGACCTTGTGTTTACTGCAACAACAAATTGCGTTAAAAATTGCTGACTGTAGTTTGGCCAATACAAATGTTTTGCTCTTAGCCAGCACCCCTTTGGTAATATTCTGACAGCAGAACTTTGATCCACATAAAAGATTGCTTATTATTTTTACAAGGTACCTAATTGGAAGGCGTACTTAACCTGGATTGAACTTACTTTAACGAGAACAGGCAGAGCCTGTGATGTGTTAGGAAACAGATCTTCGCTCAGCTCCTGGCACAGATATTGCACCATCTGTTTGGTTACCTACTTTATAATTTTCGAGGAACTCGTTTTCCGAGAGATCGAAAGCCCCGGTTAGAGCTCGTACAGCGTTCCTTTTGACCTTTCCTTCTTTTTCCTCAGCATAGAAACTGAGGAGATGGCGACGGTAGGACCCCGACATGTTTTTCACGAAATAGCGTACAAAAAAATAATATGTTTTTGTAAAAACCCGCTTGTCTAGGTCAGATGTGTTGTAGACTTTTTGACATTAGATGACAAGAAACGATTCTTACAACAAGTGTCAAAAGTAGACAAAAAAATATCGCCATGCTCGGCGTTGGAGACGTTTGTCGCTATAGACTAGAGAACTTTCTTTTCCACATGTCAAACATCGCCATGCTAAGGACGATAGAAGTCTTTCGAAAATCTGTCATTTATCTGTCATTTTGTCGATTGTCAGTCGACAAATAATAATAATAATAATAAAATTTATTTCAGACCATCGAGTCCATATTTGAAACAGTACAATTTTATTATCGTTCATACACAAAACACATACACGAAAGAACACAAAACATACATAAAATGAAAAGATACATACATACATTATATAAAGAGAATTTCATTTTAAATATCTAAATGACGCACGATGAGTGGTCATCCAGTGCCACATCATTGGACTGTCTATTCTGTTGGCCATGATAGCACCAAGAACTACCACGCACTCGCCGCATCAGGGAGGCTATTCGTGATCGCATAAGAGCGTAAAAATCAGGCACGCCGTACTCCGCAAACATCCCTGATGCACTACAAAAGCGCGGTAGTCCCAACAAAACTCTGAAGGCGTTATTATATTGGACTCGCAGAGCATTGTACGAGCTTTTTGTATAGCCGACCCATAGGGCGCAAGTGTACATAGTTTGGCAATACGCTCTAAAGAGTGTAATTTTTACCTCTTCTGTACAACGTGCAAACCTATGGGCCAGCATGTTACATCGAACTGCCAATGCTCTGCGCTCCCTCTCCAAGTCTTCATCATCAGACAGACTATCGGTGACCCAATGTCCCAGGTACTTGAACTTTGTCACCCTAGAGAGCTGAGCGCCCCCTAGTGTGACTGGTGGGACAGTGTCGTAACATTTGTTACCCGCTTTGAACACCAGAAGTTCGCTCTTTGTCGCGTTGTACCTGAGACCATGAGCCACCGCATAGTCCCCACAGATGCCGAGAAGATATCATCCGCGTAGCTGATGTTATTTACGCAGTGCCCGTCAATGGAGCACCCGATATTGGTATTGCTGTGCTCACAGATCAGCTCATTTACGTACAGATTGAAAAGCTTAGGTGAGCTGAGTCCCCCTGCCTCACTCCGCATTCCAACCTGTATGCATCTGACAGGACACCCGCCCACTTAATATAATTGTATTGGTTATTATACCAAAACTTCAGCATTCTTATGAGATCGCTTGGAAGGTCCTTAATATTTGATAATTTCCTCCAAAGCCCGTTTCCACGGCGGCCATGCTACGCGGGCTGGTAGACATAAAATGTATTCAATTATGATACAAAAAGTTTTATGTTTAAGTTATTTGTTTTTAAATCTATTTTCCGTCGCAACTTTTTGATTGTTACATTCCTTTTGCGAACTGATGTAGTTTGTGATTAATGAAAATTCATCAAATACTTCTGTATCTTTAGTACCTACTGTTAATATTATCCCTTTTCAATCAATACATCTAATGCTTTTTGAATGTGTTCCCATTCAGGCAGGTATTAATTTGTGCCCAATAACATATCTCTTAATCTTCGGCGTCGCACACGCCGCCCGCGCCCCATTATTTCTGCGGTTTAGGAAAACGGGACGATTTTGCGTCCCGAGGCTTCTTTCGGAGACACCGGGAATCCGGGACCGAAAAACGGGACCGTCCCGTTCAAAACGGGACGTATGGTCACTTTAGGCATGCCCGACACACGTCAACCGTCCCGTCCTTCATAATACAGGGTGGAAACGGTTAACGGGCAGTAAGGGGAGCTACCTTAACCGTTGCAGCTACATGAAAATGTTCTTAGGAAACTATCCATAGGTTTTGGTAAAATTTTGATCCCCATTCACAGATTTAAAAAAAAAATTACAGTTAGCAAGAGAATCGCCATTTTACATAAAACATTTTTTTAGTGCCAATCGATGCTGTTTCTAATACTGATCAAAAAGTTCTGGACCAACCCAGTTTGGAGTACCTACTGAAAAAGCCAGAAATTGCAAAAAACTTTACCTATACACTTTGTTTAGCTTGCTCCGAGGCGGAGCTGAGCGACGTGTCCGGGGTTGGTAGGCATGCGCGTCGTCGGGAGGCAGCTCTTGTGATCATTACGTTATTGGTTATTGCATCATGCATTCCGTCCGTTTCCGTTCCGTCCGTGTTTCCGTAGTAATTTTCATATTTTGATATAAGGATTTGACAGGCTTTGACATCCGTCACTAAAGTACCTATAGCAAGATTTTTCATTTGCACTTTCTGGTTTTCTTTTGCCTTTTTCCAATTATATATTATTTTGTTGTGTTAAAAAAGTAATTTGAACTGTTTTGAAAACTATTGTATTGAACTTTTTTTTTCGTATGGGAAATCATCAAATGACTTCTCCCAGTCTGGGCGGAGCAGGAGGGAGTGTCAGACTTTTACTAACTAAACCCCATCCATGTTCCTTCCTCGCCCTTTATGTTCCGAGGCCACGGTATCTCTTTCAAACAGTCCCGCAGCCCCGGATTGTATAAAGGGTGTAAAACACCTCTTCACGAAGCCGAAAGGCACTTGAACTCCCCATCATTGCGATACTTTTTTTGTTCTAC
The DNA here is from genome assembly GCA_950022955.1 of Xestia ashworthii. NCBI lineage: Eukaryota > Metazoa > Arthropoda > Insecta > Lepidoptera > Noctuidae > Xestia > Xestia ashworthii. The sequence goes on from OX465572.1 coordinate 3,743,806, forward strand.
ACCATACCTGGGAACCTTCTAGTTAGGGGAGATATGGGGGGTCAAAGTTACAACTTTTTGACAGGTTTATTTTTAAATAAGTAAGTACAAGTTTTTTTTTGTAAGATTTTAACTTTCAACACCCCTCTACGACCCCCGTATTATACAATCCATCCATCAGCACAATGTTTTAACTTAAGTGCGTTACATTGAGTTCTACCACAAAACATGATTTATAACCTGAAAAAAAAAGTTGTTTCCCAGCAATATTTTTTGCGTAAAGTTACTTAGTTTGATGTACAGAATGCTTGGATAACGGCTTTCTGATGAGGTGACTTACACCCTGTAGACCTTTTAAGTGTAAGAAAAACTCTGGACTTGTACCCCCCAGTCCTGTCGGGCGGGGTTATTCCGCCCGGAGGGCCCGTGGGGGCTATTACGTCGTTTCGCTTTAAAATAATGGAAACGTCGTATTAGCCCCTCGGCGGAATAACCCCGCCTTAAAATTTAAAAAGAAATTGCGATGTTTAAACCAGATTTTTGACGTATGAGGTTGCTCAATAATAATATTTTATTATTATTGTTTTTATCTTGTTGATTCTTTTCAAAATGGTTTTAGTGTATAGTTCCTTCCCGCAATTTATTAGAGTGTGTATATGAGCTAATAATTATGAGCGAGTGTAAGGGTTTGTCTCTAAGGTGCCTTGGATAATATTGGATTTATTATTTGTGTACAATAACACATAGACAATAATATTTCCAGCCACACTACTGCATTACTTATTATAATTTATTTCATCACCACTGCTCTCTACATAGTGAAAGAAAACATTGTGAGGAAACTGGCATGTTCTAGAACCAAAATTCTAAGACATGTTGTAACGGAACGTTACACAAATAATCATTCAATTCCACAGATGAAAAATAATGTCTAGTTTTGTCATACGTACTACTTTGGATGTGCGGGGGGGCAATGTGCGGGCGTGGGACGATGGCAGTGAACGAACCCGTTCGCCCGGTCGTCACGCATTGCTGCTGCCAGCTGGTCAGTCTTTAGGCTGTTCAGAGAGAATACATATCGCTTTTAGTCCTGTCTAGCGCTTTAGCAGACACGACCGTTGAATTTAAATCTCTCTGGAAATTTCCATCCGACTGGGTAATTGCCAAGTTGCTTCATTTAAACTTAAACTCAGTGAATAATCCCGATTTAGGGTAAGTTTTGAATAGCACACAAAAATTACGCACATCATAATCATTTTATTGCTAAATGTTATTCTGTGTCTTAGATATTTCATGTGTAACTGATGTTATGTTGCTTGCTTCATTACTGTAGATAAGCAAAATTTACGAATGCTATTTTTCCATCGTAACAAGTTTTAACAGTATCTTGCTATCAAATTTCCTTCCACCCTCAAGTTTTATAATAATTTCATATTCAAATTCTAAACGCCTAACCGATTTGTAACTGCAATTTTACTGCTATCTTACTTTGCTCAGCTGTTTATAATGTAAACTCCGTTCTAGTAGGTACCATCACGTCAATACTACTATTAATGAATGGGTATTACCTCCTGGTGGACGTCGGTGGTACCCCAGTACGGAGGTTCTAGGCTGAGTTCTAATCAGCTGGTACGGTGGTGCCAGGTTTTACGCACCGAGTTTTACGCACCGAGTTCTATACCTGAGTTTTACACTCCCGAGTTTAACGCCCCGGGTCTACGCTACGGGTTGACTAATTCTCCGAGCGATCACGCTCGTGTGCCCTGCGGCTTAGCGGAGACCTGCTGGAAAATTCCACGGCCCGTCGTTGCCGGCGCGCTGTGTACACCAGATACCCTCGTGCGACTTCACCGTACTGCGCTACACAGATCTTCGGCCTTCTACCATCTCCGGCCAGCTGCGGGATATCGCCTGAAACTTCAGGGGAGTACCTATCCCTGCGGCAGTGACTACAGACAAATAATAACCTACGACCCTACAAATTCGTGTGCCTCCGGCTCAGCTTGCTTTCAATACACTTTTATAGGGTACACACCCGTCTTTTATTTGATACCATTATCTAGCTGAGAATAAGACTGGCGGAGGCTACAATGTGACATCTACCGACCAGGACTGGGCCCATTTGGTGGATTACAGCCCATTCCCTCAGAAAGCAAGCCTGTGTCCCAGCAGTGGGAACAAGGGAGCTCATTCAGATTTACTTTCACCTGAATTACATTTTCTTAGATACCAAGAGCAATGGCGCAACATGCTGCAGCGGTTCTGCTTTCTGATTGCACTTACTGATTGGCTGGAGACCGGAACCCTCACTTCACTTGATACTTGTGCTCAAGTGTTAGGCAGTAAGTGAAATACAGATATTAGCACTTAGCAGTTATTTACTTGCGTTCAAAGAAACTTTAAGGTCCATTAAAGTTTCTTTCTCTTATGACTTGACTTAAAATATTTTGTCCCCTAGTTCGGCAGAGGGCATTGATCGCTTGCTTGGATATCTGATTGGAAATGGAATCCCTCCGGAGCAATTGATGGATCCTTCTCCTCTTACATTGCTTGATCTGGCAATGATTGGGCTCTCTCAAAGTATTTCCAGACATGAATCAAGGGAAAAAATCTAACATCCCAAGGAGCTTCTAGTTGTGTAACAAATATGTATATGTTAAGGTAGAAAATATGTAGTAAATATTTACATTAACAACGCACGCAGTTCATACAACGCTAAAACTGAACTTGAAAGTGGTCAGCCAACCTGACGTCAGAATGGCTGACCACTTTATTTATTTGATATCTTTCTTAAGACGCCTGCGGAGCATGCGTATTTCATACAAACGTAATACCAAAATAATTTGTAAATTAAACATATTCCTAAGGTAGTGTGTATTTATTTCGATTGAATTACAGAATATCTAGGTTCCCAAATATATATTTTGATTGGACACTGATTTTAACAAAAGTTATAAGAAAAATAAGTTTTCTATAGAAAAATTAAATTCCTCATATCTCGTCTTTGCATCACTATTCTCTCAAAAAACATATTTGGGAACATAGATATTCTGTGTTTAATGCATGTTTTAAATTTAGTTCAAGAATGCTTTGTGGAATTTTATTATAGCATTTCAAACAGTACCCCATGAAAGACGAGTCTACTTTGGCGAGTCTGAAGCCTGGCTGAACTAATTGGTCTCTATTTCTAGTACTGTAATTGTGTCTGTCACCTCTTTTACCAAAAAGATGCCGATTTTTCCTGACATACATTATGTTTTCGTAGATGTATTGACAATATACAGTCATGATGTTAATTTCCTTAAACAGTTCCCTTAGAGAATCGCGACTACGAAGATTGTATATGGCTCTGATGGCTCTTTTCTGCAGAATAAATATAGACTTAATATCAGCAGCCCGTCCCCACAGCAAAATGCCGTACGACATTATGCTATGGAAGTAACTAAAATAGACTAGTCTAGCGGTATCTACATCAGTGAATTGACGGATTTTCCTAATGGCTTATGCTGCTGAACTTAAGCGCCCCGCAAGAGATGTTAAATGAGAACCCCATTGAAGCCTTGAATCAAGCGTAAGCCCCAGGAAAACCGTTTTATCTACGAATTCGAGTTTCTCTTTATTTAATATTATCTCACAATCACTACTTTTAACATTCGGTAAAGCAAATCTTATGCATTTAGTTTTTTTTTTTCATTTAATACCAAATTGTTTGCTGTGAACCAATTATGGACTTCAAGTAAGGCATTATTCACGTCATCTAGATTTTGGGCTCGTCTATTTATCTTAAAAATTAAGGAAGTGTCATCGGCAAATAATACCATGTTTTGAGGTTGGTTTTTCAGTAAATAGGGTAGATCATTTATATATACTAAAAAGAGGAAAGGACCCAATATTGAGCCTTGCGGAACCCCCATTTTTACTTTCAAGCCCTGTGAATTAACACCATTTATTTGAACATATTGCAGTCTATCACTTAAATAAGATTTTACCAAACTAAGTGCAAGTTTACCTAGTCCGTAATGCTCAAGTTTCAAAAGCAATGTGTCGTGATTTACACAATCAAATGCTTTGGAGAGGTCACAAAATATTCCTACAGCGTCTTGGGACTTCCCACGCCATGAATATGTGCTTTAATAAGGTTTTCACCGGCGTCAGTTGTACAACGTCCCTTGGTGAAGCCATACTGTTGATCGTGTAAGATTCCGTTGGTGTTGAAATGATTGAGCATTTGATTAAGCATTACCTTTTCGGACACCTTACTAAAAACTGGCAACACGGATACAGGTCTATAATTATTAGTATCTTTACTATCCCCGGATTTGAAAAGCGGTATGACTTTACTGTATTTCATTAAATCAGGGAAAACTCCTTGGTCTACGCACAAATTAAAAATTTAAGCTAGTATGTACGTACTAGTAGTAGTTTGTACTTCTCAAGTATGGAAGTACAAACTTTGATAGACATTCCCCATAGATCTTCTGTCATCGGGTTTATGTGTTTAAATTTAAATTCAGCCTGGCATCCAGATACATTTACATACATTGCTTTTAATAAACCAATTGAGGCTTCAGAAGAGGAATTTAGAGCCTCCGTAGTTTTTAACGGTATATCAGTAAAGAAATTTACAAATTCCTGAGCTACTTCCTGATTAGAGCTTTTAGGACCACATACTGTATCTAATGTATAGCTAGTATTACGTACTTTCTTCCTGTTAGTCTCGCTATTTATGACTTTCCAAACTGTCTTAATTTTATTTTCTGCTGTTTTAATTTTGTTGCTAATGTACAGGGCTTTGGCAATCTTGCATGAATTTCTAAAAATTTTTGAATACTTAGCAACATAGTTGTTAAAAGTTTCAGTGTTTACATAAGGCTTAAGGCCATAAAGCTCAAATAGTGTTTCCCTACTTTTTCTGATACCTCTAGTTGCCCAATCACTAAATATAAATTTAGGGCAAATGCTTTTGGTCTTCTTTTCAAAAGTTTTATTGAATTCGGTGTGAACAATTGAAAAGAAATGATCATAGAATTGATTTATATTAATATTGTCATGGCTCATAACACTTAACTTGTTCTGTAGGGAAATATTGTACCTATTTAATTTACTAGAAGTTATAGGTCTAAATTTAATATCAACTTTTTGCAATGGTGTATTACACCTGAAAGTTACAGTTTGTCCGCTGTGGTCAGACGGCAGACTATTTACTACGGCTCTATCTAAGTATTCACAGTCGCAGAAAACATTATCTATACAAGTAGCAGAAGAAGGCGTGACTCGAGTGGGTTCTATAAAAACGTTAGTCAAGTCAAATGACTTAAAAAGATTCAATAACCGACTGCTATTTGTATTATCTTCTAAAATATTGATATTGAAGTCACCACAAATAATTGTAGATTTATTACTGGCTGTAAGTTTTGCTAGGACATCTTCCATTATTGATTCAAATAAGGAAAGTTTTGATAGTTTGGGGGTCTGTAAACACACACAATTATATGCTTATCTAGCTCAACACAGGACAGTTCGACGCAATGTTCAACCGAAAGACCTACTATGTCAGCACGTTGCTTATATTTAACACAATTATTCACTAATATTAGGGAACCTCCACGCAGCATAGATTTACGGTTAAAGCAGCTACCCACCATATAATTCTCATAATTAATAAGCATTTGGTAATCTTTTAACCAATGTTCACTAAAGCAAACAATGTCAAACATACTTTTCTCTAAATACAATTCAATTTCTAATAATTCGGAAGAAATGCCTTGGATATTTTGGTGGAATAATTTTAAAGAGTTCTGCTGAGGCCCTTTTTTACGAACTAATGGAGTGCAAGAAGATACCTTGCTGTTGGTAGGATTAACAATATTGTTAATCCTACCAACAGTAAGGTCTCATGTACATATCTCGTTTGGTCCAGCCACCCTGACGGTCACGAATACTCATCTACATTATTAATTATTTGAATGCCAATAAGTCTTCCAGCCTTCTGGTTTTTGGTTAACCAAGACTTCTACCTTATTCCTTACCTTCCCTTTTACCTTCATTTATTTTGATTTTGACTTAGATTTTGGATTTAATTTGTTGTGATTTAATTTAATTTGTATTTATTGACTTAGATTCTGGATTTTATATGATTAATTAACTCTATACCAGAAATATAATATGTACAAGTATCAAAAAGGGTTACAGGGCATCGAAAAATTCGTCCACATCGCTGCCAACAGGAAAAGAAGAAATGATTAATTTTATTTAATAGGTTTTTGATTTAATATGTTTTTGATTTAATTTAATTTTTATTTATTGACTTAGATTCTGGATTTTATATGATTTATTAGATTTATATGTTTTTGATTTAATTTATTTCTGATTGATTGAGTTTTGTTTTTATTTTATTTTATTGTGATGTTAGTTTGATATTGATACTTGATGTTTAATATTATTTGCCAATGGGTGTTATTTACCTGAGAATAAATGAATTCCATCCTACTCCTGACCAGATTCATTCAAGGACTGTCTATGTGTACTTCACTAGAGGGTCAATGCTCATAGAAGAATTACCAGGACCAGTCCAAAGAATAGGGGAGCATAATGTACCTACTCGTACCTACTTATAACATACTCTAGTTCTAACAAATGGAGTGCGGTGGGAACCCCACAGAATACAGGAAATTCCTTACTGAAACTGATATACAGTATGTTAGTTTAAACGAGGGACTTGTTCAAACCCGCAATAGCCCATGCTTACATGATACTAATAAACATAAATGAACAAAAAGAAAAGTGTGCAGCAAGAACTGAGACGTGTACGACAAGTGGCTGTCAGCGAGTGGACAGTGAGAAGACGCTTGAAGGAAGCCAGCTTGACACCAAAAAGACCTGCGACGGGCCCTAAATTGACTGCAAGCGCGCCTTCAATTTGCTCGAGAGCATCTCAATTGGAGCGTTGCGCAATGGCGATCGGTCCTGTGTACTGATGAGTGCAGAATGTGTCTGCATGGCAGTGACAGGAGAGGCCGAGTCTACAGGCGTCCGGGGGAACGATTTTCCCAATGTTGTTTCGCTGAAACAGTGGCATATGGCGGCGGTTCCTGCATGATGTGGGCTGGTATCTCTTTAGAGGGAAAAACCGAACTTGTTTTCGTACCTGGGGGCGGCCGAGGAGGCGGGCTAACAGCTGATCGGTACATCACCGACATTCTACTGGATCATGTTGTGTGTGCCCTACGCAGGGTTTGTCGGTGAAGACTTCGTGTTAATGCACGACAATCTGCCCGCTGCCACACGGCATGAGTCACTCGACAATTTCTGCAAGAGGTCGAATTACGCACGATGGACTGGCCTGCCCTCAGTCCTGACATGAATCCCATCAAGCACTTATGGAACGAGCTTAAAAGAAGAGTTCGGGCCAGAAATCCAGTCCCTTTAAGCGTAGACGAGCTAAAGACAGCATTATTAGAGGAGTGGGACCGGCATTCCTCAAGAAAATGTCAAAAAATTGATAAGGTCCATGAAAACAGACTGACGGATGTAATTAGGGCTAGAGGGGGCAATACGAAATACTGATTTAAGTAAATTAATTTTATTTTTAAAATTTTTTGTTTAATTTGTCAAAAACGAGACACATACCCTTTTTCCTAAATTCCCGTTTTTCCTACTCTTGCGTTCAGACATCATTTATTTCAAAAATCATGGATGGATTTCAATGATAATGATATCAAATTAAAGCTGACATCTTAAGCTTTCGAATGACATATCATTTTAATAATTTCCATTCATAATTTTAGTTGTATCAATGTATGTGTGCGCCGACAAGGCTTGAGTCGATTTGGTTGCTCGCTTGTGTATATTTGTATTTAAGTTTATATAGCACCGGCCTAGTCCGTTGTCTAAAAAAACCGAGATAGAATGCATAAGGAAGTCAGGAAAAAGCCTGACGACTCCATACTTAAATTGACATACACACGATACATAAACTTTTGTAACACCTTAATAAGAAAGTTGAGGCGTGCTTTTGAAAAGGATGAATTTTTAAAAGCCAAAAATAATCCTAAGGCAACGTGAAAAGTGATAAAATCTATCACGAATACCAATATTCAAACCCGCTCCCCACGTGAACTTCTTCTGCGTGATTCAGTAGACGTTAAAACATCGGCAAACAAGGTCAATGAGTTCTTAGTCAATATAGGTTCAAACCTAGCGTCGAACATTTGGGCCAGTACCAACACCGCTTGTTTAGTCAGCTTTCTGGAAAAACGTAAATTAATAGCTCAAAACCAATAAGGCTTTCGATCGGGAATTAGTACGGAGGATGCCGTTGCTGCGTTCACTAACAGTGGTAAGCCAACTAGATAATAAACTAAACTGCTATGGCATCTTCTTAGACTTAACCAAAGCTTTTGATACGGTCTCTGTCCCTCGACTTATTTCAAAGATAGAAAGCTTGGGAGTGCGTGGAGTGCCTCTCAGACTATTCTTCAAAGACTACCTCTGTGACAGATCCCAGTGTGTTCTCATTGATTCGGTCACTAGTTCATACGAAAAGCTCACCTATGGAATCCCACAAGGTAGTATATTAGGACCGACACTTTTCCAAATATACCTATATCAATGACCTATGCAAGCTCTCCATCTCAAATTGCAAAATATTCTCGTATGCGGACGATACTGCACTTCTAGTGTCTGAAAAAACCTGGGAGCAAGCCAGAGCTAGAGCAGAATACGCTCTTCAAGTAATAATGGAATGGTTGTCTACTAACTTGCTGACGTTGAATTTGGATAAGACGAAACTAATCAGGTTCTATCGCCCACAATCAAATACTCCATCCTCTTTCTCTCATAAAATTATAGCTCACACTTGTGTCCCCTCATCAGCCAGTAAGTTGTAACTGTCTTGCTCTCAGCACAGTTACTAATGTTAAGTACTTGGGAGTAATAATTGACGAAAATCTCAACTGGCACGTGCATATAGAGGCACTCTGCACTAGAGTCAAAAGACTGATATATATTTTTAAAGAACTCAGGCACTCCGCCAATACTGAAACTCTAACCCTTGTATACCTTGTCAGTCAATCATTATGTACTGCATTCCGGTGTGGGGTGGTACTTACAAAACCACAATGATTCCGGCAGAACGTGCACAACGAGCTGTCCTTAAGGTGATGCTTTCTAAACCTAGAGACTATCCCACCGATCAGTTATATTCTGAGGCTGAAGTTCTCACAGTAAGGCAATTATATGTCCTTCGTTCAGTTCTGCGGAGACACTCCAATCTTCCATTGGATAAAAAGCTGCTTCAAAGACGCCACGGTTTCCCAATATGTAGTACAACCCCCTGTCATTTTGCGTTTACCAGTCGACAACTGTCGGTTCAAAGTTCACGAATGTATAATAAAATAAATAGAATTATTCCGTTGTATAGATTTAACTTATATGAAATTAAAAATAAATTACGAAAATGGCTTTTATCCTTATCTTATGATGAGACAGAAAATATATTGGCTATAGAATCATAACTTTATCAAACTTACATTGAAACACAGTTTTTAAATACTTTGATTTCACATACACACCTCACCTCACACACACCACACTCATTTACACACCCCTAGTTACACAATCACAATCTTTTACTTAATCTGCTGTGTTAAAAAAAAAGGTACTCTAAACAAACAGAAAAATCACGGTTGTATTATATTAATTGAAGCCGTAAAATCTCCGACTCCTAAGATACAGGTCTGCGTACCTAGTTAGGAGCCCGGAAAGCTGACCATTATTTTAAAATTGATAGTAGGTACAACCCACTGTTTCCATCGCTATGTACTGTATTTTTGTTTCTTGTTATGTACTAATAAACGATTATTATTACTTATTATTATTTGGTAACACAATTCTTGAGGAAGATTACATTTATGACCTAACTTAACGTCATGCTTCGAACCTAAGAAGCCGAGGAAAACAGAAATAGCATGTGAATCCAGACACACCTAGTCATAAATGACATCATATGTCTGATGATGCCATGCCTTTTCAGTTATTTGTCTCACAACTCTTGTATTAATTTCAGTAACTTGTGCGATTGAGAGGCAGACTGGCTTCCACTTGGACATAGAAGATTATCTGAGTGGACTGCTGCAGCTGTGCTCAGAACTGGTAAGGTATTTCCAAATGTCATCCAAAACTGTATGTGTCCGTTTCGACGGCGCGGCCATGACTTTTTTTTTTTTTAAAACTGCCATGATTTTGAAAAAAATTGTAAAAGTAGGCTCCCAAAACCATAAATTTGTCAAAGCTATGGTTAAAAAGTTATAAGGGTTCGAACGTGGCCGCGCCATTGAAACGCTCCGAACCGCGCGGCCACGGAGATCTTTAAAACTAAGCATTGTGTAGTGTAATGAAAGATAAGTCTGAATGACAACTGTTTTAATCATAATTAAACATAGACAATCCACAACACCTTCCCCTTAAATAAGATAAAATAATAATAAAAAGCTAACTTAAAATACATTCATTCCAGTTAAATAAGATACAATAATAAACCAACTTAAATAAATCATTAGTTCTACATTATAAAAGTAATTAAGTATACAAATTGTTAAGTCTTACTTCGGGTATGAGGCGGCGAGTAAGATGACGATACATTTATTTTAGTGCTTGGCACATAGTCATCATCATCCCTATCATCCCCCGAAAAATACTCGTCATCGATATCAGACAACATATTATTATCTGCAGGATCCTTTACAGATCTTATCAAATGTCGACGATTACGACGATAAATACCTTTTTTGTTTCTAACAATATAAGAACGTGGAGTCGACGCTTTTCCTATAATTTTGCCACAACTTCTTTTATTTGTTTTTCCTATCATTATAACTTCGTCGCCCACATTCAACTCAGGTAGCAGTTTGCAATGCTGATCATACAAACTTTTAATTTTTATTTGTTTTTCTAATAATTTTTTATGTTGTAAATTCACAGTACCACAATTTGTTTGTTTTAATAAATCTGAATGAACTGGTAGTCTACAATTTAAACGCCGGCCCATCATTAACTGTGCAGGAGAATTCAAATCTTCCCGAGGTGTATTCCTGTAACTTAGCAAATTTAAATAAAAATCGGTTTTACTGTCTACAGATTTTTTTAATATATTTTTAATAGTTTGAACTGCTCTTTCGCTCTTGCCATTAGATTGAGGATAATATGGAGAAGAAGTGACGTGCTGAAAACCCCATTCTAAAGCAAATTTTATAAAATTACGACAAGAATATTGTGGTCCATTGTCGCTGATGACCGTATCCGGTATACCATACCGTGCAAAGTTTTCTTTCATAATAGCTATTACTGAGTTTGACGAAGTGTCTCTCAAATATGCGATCTCAATAAAACCAGAATAATAATCAATTAATATTAGATGACTTTGCTTTCCATACTCAAATATATCTGTTCCAATTTTATTCCATGGCAATTCTGGTATAGCAACCGGAATCATAGGTTCCCTACACGGTTTGTTTGCTGTTTCCTGACATATTTTACATCTTCTCACATAATCCTCAATATCTCTTGTTATACCTGCCCAAAATAATACTTCACGGGCACGTCTCTTACAACGATCAATCCCTAAATGCCCTTCATGAATAAGCTTTAACATGTCCCTTTGCATAGAATGTGGTATCAAAACCTGTTTGTCTTTAAATATGACACCATCTACACAGTACAGTTCATCTTTTATAGACCAATAGTATCTTAAATCATTGTGTATGTTAAACTTATCAGGCCACCCTTGATTAATATATTTTAGCAACAATTTTAAACACTCATCTTTACTAGTTTCCCGCTTAACGAGAGTAAACTTATTCTGTGACATGGGTATGTTATCGACTACCATTTTAATTTGACATAGTATAGCCCTGCTAATTTTGTCGTCATACAAATCCGGAAGAGGTGCCCGCGACAATGTATCGGGTATGTACATATACTTCCCAGGCTTATAAGTGACCTCCAACTCATAAGCTTGAACCTTCAACATCATTCGCTGTAAGCGAGCTGGGACTGAGTCAAGCGATTTTCTAAAAATGCTTTCCAGTGGTTTATGGTCCGATTCGACGACCACACTACTTTTTCCATAAATGTACTGATGAAACTTTTCACAAGCGAATACTATTGCCAACATTTCCTTTTCTATTTGTGCGTATCTTTGTTGTGTGTCAGTGAGCGTGCGTGACGCATACTCTACTGGACGCCCCTCCTGCATGAGCACGGCACCCAGTGCCACACTGCTCGCGTCCACTGACAACACAACCGGACTAATAACATTGTACAAAGATAGAACTGGTGCATTACAAATCAATTCTTTAAGTTGATTGAATGCGTTTTTATGACCAACTTCCCAACACCAAGTCACATCTTTTTTTAATAATCTTGTCAACGGAAAAATATGCTCTGAGTAATTAGGTATAAATTTAGAAAGATAATTTACAGCCCCTAAAAACCTTTCTAAGCTTTTTCTATCCATCGGTTCCGGCATATTATATATCGCTCTTACTTTCTCAGAATCCACTTTCATCCCATCTTTGTTAAAAATATGACCCAAATAAGTTACTTCCTCAACACATATACGACATTTATCTTTGTTGAATTTCAAATTAATTATCCGTGCCCTGTTTAACAACTCTTTCAAACGCAGATCGTGTTCGTCTTTATTCCTTCCCCAACAAATGATATCATCGATAAAAGAATCTACCCCCTCTAGGCCTTCAAGTAATTGCTTGATTTTTGCATGAAACACTTCAGGTGCACAATTAAGACCAAATGGTAATCGCAAATATTGATATCGCCCAAACGGTGTACTGAATGTACATAGGTCTGCACTTGCATTATCCAGTTTTACTGACCAAAACCCTGAAAATGCATCTAAAACTGAGAAATACTTAGCACCGTGAAGCTTAGTAGCCAATTCATTTATTGTTGGTAATTGAAAATGTGCACGCTGTATCGCCTTATTAAGCGGCCTCGGATCTAAACATATACGCAACTGTCCGTTTTTCTTAGCAACAATTACTAATGAATTCACCCATGGAGTTGGATGACTCACTTTTCTAATGACACCTAACTCAATCATTCTATTTAACTCATCTTGTAACTTATCGCGAACTCCTAATGGTACCTTACGGGTTGCACAAATTACCGGCATCACAGTTTTGTCTACAACAATATGATATTCACCTGGCAAACAGCCTAACCCATTAAACAATTCTTGATAATCTGTAAGATTTATGTTATGAATTCTTTTAACTAATCCTAATGTTAGACAAGATTGCAAGCCCAGCACACTCTGACAATCACTAACCGCAATTGCAAATTTTAATTCATACGATACACCCTTATACCACCATTTTAATTTGCAAATACCTTTAATAGGAATAAAATCACCACTGTAAGATTGCAACCTAACACTTTGTTTGCTAATTAGCTTACTGTCATAACCTAACAATAAAAATCGCTTATACGATAAAACATTAATATCTGCTCCCGTATCTAATTTAAACTTTTCTGAACCGCACTCCCCTTGGAGTGATTCATACCAATCCTCCGACGAAGAGTTAATCTCTGAGACAGTATACAAAACTGATACAAAAAATGACTCACAATCATCTTCTTCATTGTTTTTTGCTTCAGTTAAACCTATATCGTACATTTTCTTATTCCCTTTTTTCAACTTGCACATTCTAGCAAAATGTCCATGATTTTCGCACAAATAACATTGCACAGAAATAGCCGGACATAGACTGGGTTCATTGCATTGGCCTCCGCACCTAAGACAATGTCCGGTCTCGCTTGAATGATCAAATCTTCGCCCTGTGTTGGAACCAGCAGCAACACTGGCCACACCGCGCCCTTGTCGACGTCCACTGCCGCGCCAGCCACCGCGCCTACCGCGGCCGCCTACACCGCGTAAACCAACTGCATCGACCTGCACCAATCCTGAAGTACCAGCACCACGAGTCTCCAATAAACGTCGATTATCTGATGACATTTGGTCAACCTGGACAATTTTAATAGCTTTTTCCAATGTCAGGTCCTCTGCTCTCAATAAACGATCTCTTGCTCCAGTACTCTGTATTCCACAAACAATACGGTCGCGAATCAACTCCTCTTCTAAATTTTTGAAGTTACAATATTTGCTCAATAATCGCAATGTCGTAACATACTGATCAATTGATTCTCCTACTTCCTGACCCCTTGTAAAAAAATTGTATCTTGCTAATGTTATATTCTGTTTGACTCCAAAATATTCATCAAATTTCTTAAGCAGTAGATTGACATCATCCTTATCGCTCTCCTTGTCAAATGAAAATGTCTCAAACACTTCAAACCCCTCAGGTCCGATTAAATTTATCATCAAGCTGGCTTGAATATCAGTTTCCTCTTTTTGCACCCCCGATGCTTTTAAAAATAACATAAATTGCGACCTCCAACGCCGCCATGCGTCAGCCCGGCTGACGGAGCTGCCCTCCAAACACAATTCAGTTGGTGGTCGCGCGTGTTCCATAACGCTCTATAACCGTCCCTGACGATTTTAAAGTCTAAAACGTACCTTTATTACAGACTTATACCATTTAAATCGAATAAATATCCCACCGCTGTCACCATGTAGTGTAATGAAAGATAAGTCTGAATGACAACTGTTTTAATCATAATTAAACATAGACAATCCACAACACATTGCAGAGACCTGAAATTTTGCTAAGTAACAGATTGAATTTGTAAAAATATAGAAAAAAAACTTACATTTTATGCTTATATTTTAGGAGCTGTAAGACTAATACGCCATGGCCGCGCCATCGAAACGGTAAAAACACATTTTCGCCGATATCTCGCTGAAAAAGCAACGCAGACATCTGAAGTTTTTTGTAAAACCCAGATTTGAATTTGTCAAAACTAGTAAAAAAGAGACAAAAAATCCTCAGTTTACATTTCAGGAGCTATAAGACTAGTACGCCATGGCCGCGCCATTGAAACGGTGAACAACACATTTTCGCCGATATCTCACTGAAAAAGCAACGCAGACGTCTGAAGTTTTTTGTAAAACCTGGATTTGAATTTGTCAAAACTAGTAAAAATTTAATAAAAAATCCTAGATTCATATTTCAGGAGCTGTAAGACTAATCGTTCTCTCGTTACTTAGGGGCAGGGACTCGAAAAAAAAACGAATATAAAAAAAACACGATTTTTCGCGGGTTTTTTTACATCTCATGGTTTACGACTAGAGCAACAAATTATTTCCCAAAAAGTTTTTCATCCGACCATTTTGGAAATATACAGGGTTTTTCAAAAAACTAAAAAATAAATAAAAAGCTCCTAACTCGGAGACGGTGCGTTGTAGGACCATGCTTTTCAGAAGCTAAATAGTTTCTATGGTCAAGGTCAATCTGATGTAATATTTGTGTTGGTTGAGAGGAATGAAACGACGAGTTGTCTCCAGCGAGTCTGATTTAATATTGAAAAGAATCATTTCACAATGTAATTAATACTAACTTAAAAACTAATCGCTGATCAAGCACAACGTTCCTTACTGATTGTTACGCAATCCATTTTGATATCATTACACCTCCCTCGAAAAAGTGGGCCTTCACCCCCTCTCTTAGGAGAAAAAAAAAGTTGCATGTTTAATCAATAAGCTACGTTCTCAGAGCTCCCATTGATTGACGAGCAGTGGCGTTTGCTTCACCATTGGCGTTCTGTGCAATGACGACTTCTTCCTTCGAATAGCTTTTTCCCATGGTTTTAAGTCTTCAATTTTTTATTTTATTTCTTCTAAGTCTTCGTTTCTTGAGGTGTATTAAGTGAACATTGTTCTCTTCTTAGTTTGAATTGAATTTCTTTCTTCCAGAGTAATGTAGTAAGGGTTCGGCTGGCAGGGTCGCCATGTAATATTTGCGTTGGTTGAGAGGAATGAAACGACGAGTTGTCTCCAGCGAGTCTGATTTAATATTGAAAAGAATCGGTCCATAATGTAATTAATACTAACTTAAAAACTTATCGCTGATCAAGCACATCGTTCCTTACTGATTGTTACGCAATCCATTTTGATATCATTACTACATCTCATTTGATACATCAACTGCAATAAAATTGTTAAAAATTGTTAAAAGTTGTTAAAAGTCCCTAAAATTTTTTCACCGTTTCAATGACGTTTTAGTCTTACAGCTCCTGAAATATGAACCTAGGATTTTTTATTTCATTTTTACTAGTTTTGACAAATTCAAATACAGGCTTTACAAAAAACTTCAGACGTCTGCGTTGCTTTTTCAGTGAGATATCGGCGATTACGTATTTTTTCACCGTTTGAAAGGCGCGGCCATGGCGTATTAGTTGTATAGCTCCTGAAATGTAAACTGAGGATTTATTGTTTATTTTTTTACTAGTTTAGACAAATTCAAATCTGGGTTTTACAAAAAATTTCAGATGTCAGCGTTGCTTTTTCAGCGAGATATCGGCGAAAATGTGTTTTCACCGTTTCGATGGCGCGGCCATGGCGTATTAGTCTTACAGTTCCTAACATATAAGCCCAGGATTTTTTTCTATATTTTTACAATTTTTTACAAATTGAATCTGTTACTTAGCAAAATTTCAGGTCTCTGCGACGCTTAGTTTTAAAGATCTCCGTGGCCGCGCGGTTCGGAGCGTTTCAATGGCGCGGCCACGTTCAAATTTATGGTTTTGGGAGTCTACTTTTACAATTTTTACAAAATCATGGCATATTCTTTTAAAAAAAAACGTCATTGCCGCGCCATCGAAACGGACACAAACTGTATGACTTTTTTACTGACAGACTGACAGTCGTAGTTTTTACTGACATTAGGCGCCTTCTAAGTAAATATCAAAATAAAAAGCGCTTTGTTATATTTTCGGCGTTGGGCCGATAGATCAAAAATCGTAGTGTCAATTGCGCCTCAGCTGCAATGACAAAGTTTGCCAACTAGTAGATATCAAAATTTACTTACCTACCATTTTTGTTTTCAGTCTCGTTTGTCAGTAAACGCCGCTACGCGGGGTGACTTCGTGAAACCTCTGGAGATATCTAAGTTTGTCATGGAACTAAATGCTGGCTTCAGGTAAATAACTTCATTATTGAGAGTAAGTTGACATATCGGTAGTTCTGTCACGGAATTGGCCTACATAACTCTTGGTTTATTTGAAAGAAACGTGTGTTAAAGCCCTGAATAATACTTGTCACGCGCTAACCGCCTCACAACTCAAGGAAGTGCGTGTCAACTGAGGGACCAAAAAGAATTTGCAAAAAAGTCCTAGGGTTTAGTAAGTAGTCTTTTAATTGTAGAATGAATGTGGGAAAATAAACATGAGAAACCACACATAAAGGGCTGTAGGATTTAATATTAAATTTTGGGGTTTCTCATTTCTCACAGACCATCAGCTAGATCTCAGATAGTGTCTGAAAAAATTAGGAATTGTGATTACAGACATTTAGTAAATAATTTATCAAGTTCTATAAAGAAGTTGTCCAAGCCCGAAGGGTAACCAATGGGATGGGACCCCCCTATTACTAAGCCTCCACTTTCCACCCATCTGTCTGGCAGCCGGCTGTATTTCATGATCCGCAATAGGTACAAAGAATGAGTTGAAAATTTCATAGAATGTGTATTTATTTAATTAAAGATGGCGCGAGTACTACTTGCACTTAGCCGGTGATATAAGTAGACAATATAATGGTTCCTTGTGCGTGTTTATAACTTTTGAGGGATGGACTGTACCCTTACAAACCTTTAAACAAGTTCTCATTTCTTATTTAACAGCACACGAATATGGAAGCATTATTATAACTTTATATAGCGTTTATTTAAGCATGGCAAATAAGATAGTACCAAATTGTATAAGTACCGTTGTAAATGCCAGCGTCACATTGTGAAAACCGTTAGATTGTAATATAACTAGCGAGATTGTAAACTCTCGAAAGATTGTCAAACGAACATACTGCTTACAATTTAACACATTATTTTTCGGTAGATTACACCCTATTGAAGTGAAACCGAAATATTGTCAAATGTATGCGACGGAAGTAGTGCAGATTTTCTTGTTACCGCAATGTGAATATGTGATGTTAGCTGTTTGACTTAATGCGCTGAATCCTGGTCGATCAGATCAGGTAAGATCTTTCTCTATCAAGTTTATTTTAACCTACACTTTCAGACAGGCAAAGAAGTCATTTTCTTCTGTTGGAACGTCATTTAAGCAGGATTAGGCAGAGTGAGGAGCTCGAGACTAAATAATAACAGCCGCTCGGGTCGATGTTTAGGTTAAGCCGTGCTTGCCTAGGTTGGTCTGTGGATGGGTGACCACTCTTACACAGTTTCCTCCGTGCCTCGGAATTCCCTGTGGTCATTTGCTGTTGGAACCAAAGCAAAAATATACTCAGTAACTCTGCCGGCCCTGATCCTGCTTAAATGACGTTCCAATAGAAGAAAATGATTGCTTGGCCTGTCTGAAAGAGTAGCTTAAGATACACTTGATAGAGACAGATCTTACCTGATCTGATCGACCGAGACTGCGCATTACGTCAAACAGCTAACATCACATAGCAGTAACAAGAAAATCTGCAACAAGGAAGACGTACATCGGATAACCTGTACCTCCCAGTTTTTAATAAAATACTACCTTCTCATGAACAATCGTTTGTTTGATGGTCATTCACTTACTAAAAGACGGTATTGTGCTACCATTTGGGAAAGCTAATGGGGAAAAAAAGTTTGTTCTGTAATTTGCATGACCAATGTCATACATTTATTTTGAGAAACCGGCATCAAAAAGCAAGAAAACTTTCAAGAAATTTTCAGAAGATGACTTATAAGGTGCCCATTTTCCATAGGCAGATGAACTGTTTTGTTAAATTGGTTGTTGAAGGATACATTCGTTCATGAGCTATCAGAAAAGTATCAGTTTACTATCATGAATTGCGTAGATTTCTCATAATGGGCACTTTATAGTGTGAAGGTGGACTATTTCAAGGAAAACTTTAAAAGTTCGATTTCTCAAAAACTACTCAGTTTGGATCCCAAGTTATCGGGTCAAAATTGTTGCAAATAAGGTCTAGTATCCCCCAATTCAAGGCGACCCAATTACCAATCACCCTGTATATTACATCGTATTGTTTGCATGTAACTAATGTGACTTGAATTTGTTCTCAAAAACCAAAACACAATTTTTTTCTTACGTCTGCTGACCATTTATTCTAGACATAGTGCCCCCGGACGATTATTAGAAACTCAAATAAAAAATGATGGACTTCTAAAAACATATTATATTACTCTCTGTTTCCAGTTTACTGACCTTAAAGAACGATCACCTGCGCAAACGTCTCGATGTTCTCAAATATGACATGAAGAAGATCGAGGAAGTTGTCTATGATATCAGTATCAGGGGGCTGGGACCCGAAAAGTCTGGATGTGTCCCGGAATAACTTGTATGATTTGAATTAAAAGTATTACGTAAAATTACTCTTAAGCTTAAGTCAAATACATGATGATGATTTACTAACTGTTTTTTTTTTTGTTATAACCTACTTTTTTTTTACTTTTTTCTTTGGTTATGCGTGATTTGTTAAGGTACGGATTTTAAGAACGAGTGCAGGATAAAATAGTAGAGATACAAAATGGAGACCTGAACGAGCGAAGTGTAAATGAATATTGAAGTGTAGTAAAGCATTTTATTAGATGACGTCAGAAAGGGGTACGGTAAATAGGGAGACAATCATGGTGGTGGTCGACAGAAATCGTCGACGAAGCCGGGCAAGTGCGAGTTGGACTCGCTCGCCCATGAAAGGTTCCGTACCATCGCAGTAGGAGAGCCCCTTCCATTTTAGGTGCCCGTTTGTATGCTTTGGGTACAGAATCGTAAAAAAAAAATTCAAGGAATGGCAGTGTGGGAAGTAGCAAGTTCTAGTTTGAAAGCTGAAAGGAAGAGTGTGTATAATGCTCTCAAGAAAAAGGCCAAGTAAGCTGTGGCTATAGCTAGAGCAAAAGCACATCTCAGGAACTACCTACAGGTTCGAATTGAAAAATCTTTTGAGTTGGATAGTCCATTTATCGAGGAAGGCTTTAGGCTTATAATATCACGCTACGACCATTAGAAGCGGAGCATCAATGAGAAATGTTGCAAAAACGGGGATTATTTTTCCTTTAGTTTTTCTCTTGTGTGACGCAGACGAAGTTGCGTGGGTCAGCTAGTAGAGGAATAATGGTAATGGCACATCTTACTTATTCTTACTTATACATATAATATTATATTATATCTTACTTCTTACTACTATAATAAATGCGAAAGTTTGGATGTATGGATGGATGTTTGTTACTCAATCACGCCACAACGGCTGAACGGATCTGAATGAAATTTGGCACAGAGATAGATTATAGTCTGGAATAACACATAGGCTATAAATATTATCACGCTAATAACTTAGAGGGGTGAGCAAAATCGCATTATGTTCATTAATTCAACAGCATTCTTCAACTGTTTGACAACTGACAACTGTCATAACATGCCTTAGAATAGAACGGCTATTTTGGACCATCACAGGAATACGTAGCGTATCGGTTCAGCGGCCTTCCTGTGATTTAGGAGGCGCGAGTTCGAATCGCTGTAAGTATCCACTTTTTGTGTTGTTTTTTTGGTACTGATAGATTCCCAAAAGTAATTAACATGGTTCAATCCCCACCCGGTTTTCACTTTTTATAAGTTCTAGGTAATTTGTTTATTTTAATTTCAAATCATTCCAATCTTTTTTTAACCATTGAAAATACAGGTTATCAGTAAACTAATGAATTAAACTTGAACAATTTACACACAGTATGAAATAATACTCAAAAACGTTTAAAATGAAAACAAAATTGAAATTTGATATAAATCTACGACATTTTAAATTTATCCCTGTGGAAATTGAACCCGCGACACGCAGCGCCGCAGTAAATTGCTCATCCACTGCGCCAACTATGCCATCCCATATTATTTGCATTTGTGCTGAATCATCAGCTGGCCTTACTCCGCAAGGACCGCAATAGTACATTTTGATACAAGTGGAGAAAGTTTGTTATTGTAGTTCAAGGCGGTATTAACACACGGGCCGCAAGGCGAGTGTGTTTTTGAGCCGAGAACTGCAATAACAAATGTCCACGTGTATCAAACGACGTTTTTCAATACACTTTAGAAGAAATAAAATAAAATAATGTAAAACATTTGTGTCATGAATGTCACGAGACTATCACAGAGTATATTATCACTACGTTTAAGACTATGATTTAATAGTTATTTCATAAACAAGAATGCAAAGTTGTTTTTTAACCGCGTGCTCAATTTTGATGACCGAGCAAGCGAAAGATTCTAAAATTGAGTCACGAGCGAAGCGAGTGATTCAAAACTTAGAATCTTGAGCGTTAGCGAGGGAATCAAAAGAGCTCGAGGTGAAAAATCTTTGCACTCGAGTGCAACACGTAACTTTTCATCCCACCTCAGCGAAGAAATGAATAAACGCAAAAAAAATTGCCCATTATTAACAAATTCGGGTAATAATTTTGTTGGCGTCAAATAAACTTCCTCGTCGCTAGATAATGAGTGGTCATTTTAGGTTTTTCACTTGTTTTCAAGTTGGATTCCTTGTTTTTAAGCTAAGGTTTAACAATAAGACGTGAAAAAAAAATGGCGCGCGCAAAACATATTAAAAAAAGTACACCAAGTAGGTTCTGAGTCTGAGTTCTTAACAAATTAAAAAAAAATATATGATAAATTCGGCACCATAGAGGTAGAAGTAAATAGGTTTAATGATGTTTTGAATGCACATGCTTAGTGCACACGATGTTCTAAATTCAAATTTACTTTACCCTCATGACGATAAAAACGGCTTTTGCACTCAGATATCGAAGAGCTAAAATACTCTTTCCGAGATGGGGGGATGAAAATTTTATTTTTTTCCGCGCTTTGCTTTCGCCAGGTTGAAGGAGAGGCAAAGGTATGAAGCCGTTATACAGCCTAATATAAATAGTTATTTGTTATACAAGAGTGCAAAGTTGTTTTTTAACCGCGTGCTCAATTTTGATGACCGAGCAAGCGAGGGAATCAAAAGAGCACGAGGTGAAAAATCTATGCACTCGAGTGCAACACGTAACTTTTCATCCCACCTCAGCGAGGAAATGAATAAACGCAAAAAAATGCGCTTTATTAACAAATTCAGTTAATTCTGTTGGCGTCAAATAAACTTCCTCGTCGCTAGATAATGAGTGGTCATTTTAGGTTTTTCACTTGTTTTCAAGTTAGATTCCTTGTTTTTAAGCTAAGGTTTAACAATATGACGTGAAAAAAAAATGGCGCGCGCAAAACATATTAAAAAAAGTACACCAAGTAGGTTCTGAGTCTGAGTTCTTAACAAATTAAAAAAAAAAATATGATAAATTCGGCACCATAGAGGTAGAAGTAAATAGGTTTAATGATGTTTTGAATGCACATGCTTAGTGCACACGATGTTCTAAATTCAAATTTACTTTACCCTCATGACGATAAAAACGGCTTTTGCACTCAGATATCGAAGAGCTAAAATACTCTTTCCGAGATGGGGGGATGAAAATTTTATTTTTTTCCGCGCTTTGCTTTCGCCAGGTTGAAGGAGAGGCAAAGGTATGAAGCCGTTATACAGCCTAATATAAATAGTTATTTGTTATACAAGAGTGCAATAGTACATTGTTATCCAAGGGGTGAAAGTAACTTATTTAGTCCCGAGACGGGGTTTGGCGCCCAAGCGTAGCGCGGGCGCTAATAGCTCGAGGGACTAAATAAGTCTTTAACCCGAGGTAAACACTGTGCTTTTCATTACGAATACAAGGAAAATAAAAAAAAAACACGAAACCACTCGAAAAAAAATGAAGATCGGATTGCCGCTTTCCCGCCTATTTTGTTTTTTTTTTCTGTGGCCGGCTATTCAGCCTTTATTTTCACTATAGTCACTGAAAAAATAGTAAATATTTTGCCCTAATTTTTGTTATTTTAAAGAAATATTTGTAACTAAATTATAACTAAGTTATTAAATAATTATATTCTTTAATTAATACTGAATTTTATGTTATTTCAATTTTACATCGCGCTGTAATTTACAGGCTGTATAGAAGTCGGAACATGGTTCAATAGAAATGTGAAAATAGAACTAGATTTTTTTTTAATAATGTGACAGCTGTCAGTTGAAAGTGATTCTCCCTAGGGCTGAAAAGTATTACTTTCAGCCCGCTCCTCAGGCAACTTCAGACCTACTTTCCGAGTATGAGTAATGAAAAGTTGTTTTTTAACCGCGTGCTCAATTTTGATGACCGAGCAAGCGAGGGAATCAAAAGAGCACGAGGTGAAAAATCTATGCACTCGAGTGCAACACGTAACTTTTCATCCCACCTCAGCGAGGAAATGAATAAACGCAAAAAAAAGCGCCTTATTAACCAATTCAGTTAATTCTGTTGGCGTCAAATAAACTTCCTCGTCGCTAGATAATGAGTGGTCATTTTAGGTTTTTCACTTGTTTTCAAGTTAGATTCCTTGTTTTTAAGCTAAGGTTTAACAATATGACCTGAAAAAAAAATGGCGCGCGCAAAACATATTAAAAAAAGTACAACAAGAAGGTTCCGAGTCTGAGTTCTTAACAAATTAAAAAATTGTATGATAAATTCGGCACCTTAAAGGTAGAAGTAAATAGGTTTAATGATGTTTCGAATTCACATGCGTGGCACACGATGTTCTAAATTCAAATTTACTTTACCCTCAAGACGATAAAAACGGCTTTTGCACTCAGATATTGAAGAGCAAAAATACTCTGTCCGAGATGGGGGGATGAAAAAAATATTTTTTATTAAATTTTTGTTTTTAGAACACAAATAAATGTTAATTTGTTTTTAAAAGTTAATATTAGTTCTAAATAATCATGTTTAATTACGATATTGAATTTATAAACACAATTTGAATATTCAAAAAATGTTATAAAGAAAGACGTAGGGGAGAGTAGCCCAAAACGGGTAAGCTAAGGTTGATGATAAAAAAAAAACAATTTGTAGATACAAATTGAACATCTATTTGTACATTTTGAAATGTTTAGTCATCAAAGACTATAAAATAAATGACATATTTAATAGTTTTGTACGTTAAGAATAAAAAAATAACAAAAATCTTTACCATTCGAATTACCCGTTTTGCCCGTAGGGGGGGCCTAAATCAGGTAGGGCTTTTGGGCAAAGCGGGTAGGGACTAAATTAAATCAATCAATGACTAGAACTGTTTCATATCAATCACAACTCAAAGTTTCTGATTATAATTAACATTTAGGGTTCACAACCAAAATCATAAAACGGTCTTCTAACATATTTTGCAGTCATAATCAAATACAATAAAATCAATAGTGACACGTGTCACAGTAATACGAACCTCTGCCAGAGAATGACGTGCAGGCCTCATGAGCCCACATCTCGCAATCATCACACTTAATCCAGTCTTCTGCTGGTATAGAGCCACCAGCCGGTCGATAACAGGGAGAAAAATCTCCAGACGAGGTTCAAAAAATAATAAAAAAGATAATACGGAGTACTGGTGCTTGGTATGCAGCGAGCTTTACATAGAGCCACCAGCAGAAGACTGGATTAAGTGTGATGATTGCGAGAGGTGGGCTCATGAGGCCTGCACGTCATACTCTGGCAGAGGTTCGTATTACTGTTTTTTTTTTTGATTTCCGATTTAATAGATAATTTTGATTGCAACATTCACTTTGCATCTAAGTGTAAGTACATGTATCTAAGTTTTTTTTTTACATTTTCCAAATTAATGAATTGGCGCTTCCTGCCGGGGCCCCCCCCCCCCCCCCCACGCTACGCCACTGATCTGACGGAAACTGCCGTAATTATAGTATTCTAGTGAGTTGTTTTTTTTTTTTTTAATAAAATAAGTATTAAACTCTTTCTGAGATTTATGCAATGCTACTTTATACAGGCGTTTAGATTGAGAGCCTGAATCAGAAAAGTTTTGATTGACGTTTTATTGAAAACGTGACCGTTTTTAGGGTTGTCGTACGTCGCTTGATTAAAATCACGAAATACCTTTTTAAAACCTTTTTTTAATTCCAAATTGAAACATCGAAAATAATACATAAAAAATATATTTCTTAAAAACAGTAATACATATTTAAATCTTAATTCTAATAGTACATTGTAATACAAGGGGCTAAAATGACCCATTATAGACGAGGATAGGAACCGAGTTATAATGGGATTTTAGCGCCGTGTGTTACACCATACTTTTCACTACGATTGCGAGAAAATAAAATAACCATAATTATTTAATATAATAGTTTATTTTATTAAATGTACAATTTGTACTGTTGTTCAAATTGAATGAGATGTTTTTTCCCGACAACATAATCTCAGTTCTCTGTGAAGACGAATATAATATTGTGTCGTCTGTGGGGTAAACGTAGGAGATAAAAAGGAATCCTTCTGATAATTCAAATAAATAATACGGAAAAAATCATAAAATTTCGCGCCAATGCTTTTTTTTATTTCTTCTGTAGCTGGAATGCAACGCACACATTCTGCCAAAGAGTTCGGCGTTCGGCGCGTTTGGTTCCATTTTTAAAATAACATGTTTTTTTTTTAATGGAACAGTAATAAGTCAATTCTTTATGGATTATGAGTACCTACCTAAAGACTTTGCGTTTTATGGCGTTTTCGAACACCGACGACGAAAATTAAAAAAAAAAACCTTATTTTCCCTAGGGCTATAATATGCAATTTTACGCCCCCTCTGGTACGCTATTATGACGGTCTTTTCGAGCAAGAGGAGTGAAAACAATATTTACTCCTCAATGTCTTCATCGTCTTGCGGTACCTCATCTAGAGGTAAGTATAATGGCCCCGGGACTGGTGTTGTCACAAGTACAATAGCAGTTCTTACCGGCAGGTCCTTGAGGTACGAGCAGGATTTTGAGGCGCATATTCGTTTCTAGAGCGTTCATTATTTCTGTGGAACGAAGAAAAAATATTATTAGTTTAACATAAAATCAAGTCATAAGAGAAGAGGAAGACCAAAAAAGCTGTGTGAAAGATGATATGGCTAGAAAAAAGGTGCCCGATGAGATGTTGATTCTTCATCTGCCTGCCTTTTCTCAACTAGGTATGCTGAGGTCGGCTTCCAGTCTTACCGGATGCAGCTGAATACTAGTATTTTACATGGAAAATCGGACACAGAACGTCATACGGGTGACTCTAAATAGTCGTCATCAGGACGTACCATTCGTGACTAATACCGAAAGTCACAAAATTGACCTTAAATAGACGTTGCTACGACGTATCATTTATGACTAACACGGGTTGGTTAAGGATCGACCCTAAAATAACGTCAGTTTTACGTAAATGTTCGACGAATAAAGGACGGACCCTAAAATGACTAAAGTGGGACGTCATTATTTCGTCACAGACGTCATCTTACTACCTGGGAGTCACAGGGAAAAATCTTCGGAATATAGAATTTTCCCAACTGCGTCCGATTCCAAACGGCCCTCTCCCATTTTCAGTAGCTTATTCCCAAAGGCACCTGCTTCGTGATCGTTGTATAGTTGAACGCGCGTTTTGCACGTAATATGAAGTTTTTCAATACCAGACATTTTCACAGTGGCACCGAGAGACAGGCGTTTATTTTCATCCATCGCTGTGCCCCTCTCAATAACTGGCAGTGTCTAAAGTCGTTTGCGAGCAAAACGACGTTGCCACCCATCAGCGCCTGGTTGCCGCGGCATGCATGCGACTGCTGCCAATGCTGCAAAAGGACTCGCTAGCTAGATTCAGGGGAAATTTGATAATGCTGTCATGGAAGCCACAGCCACAGCTACATGACGCCACGGTTGGCGCAGTGGTTGCGTGGAGCAAATGGCTGCTGCCCTGCGGGTATCGGGTTTGATGCCCTCACCAAACAATTTTTTGTATGGCTTATAGGTAGTGGTTCCGGGTCTAGCTGTTTGTGTTTGTGGGTTTTAATGTTTGTGAACACACCCACGATACAGGAGAGTGTGAGGTAAAACTTTTTCAATACACTTCTTCGAAAACTGGTTCTTTTCGCACTACGATTAGGTTCAAAATGCAGTGTATTTCACACGCGTGCATTTTTCATGTTTTTTCCACACATGTGCAGAAAGCAAAATTGCCACAGATACATTTACTTAGTCCAAATTGGTTCATTGCATAATTAAAAAAAAACATTGACTATCTGATGATGTTATAAATCATGTTTGGTGGTAGAACTCAATGTAACGCACTTAAAACATTGTGCTGATGGATGGATTGAATAGTACGGGGTTCGTGGAGGTGTTAAAGGCCGAAGCACACCCGATGCGTGGCGTGACGTGATGCGTGCACGCACCAGTTGTAATATATGAAACTGTAAGAAAGGTGTCAGACCAGATGCGTGACGTGTGCACGCGCGTGACCCACGCACGCAGAGCCGCATCTTGTCACAAACCGAGTCCGTGCGCGTGTGTAGCGGAACGGCAACGTCGCACACGTGCCTGCAGTGATGACGTTGTATTATATGGCGCTCCCTGTTAGATGCCAGACCGGGCACGCACGTATACGCATCGGTCATTGCTGCACGTGCGCACGCACGCAAAGTTGTATTTATTTACAAACAGAAAGCAGTTTACGAGTGTTTTTTTCGCGATGGACACAATTTTAAAGGAAAAACTAATAGAAATCGTCCGCAAATATGAGTGTCTCTACAACACCAAACATAAAGAGTACAAAAATAAAAGTTACAAATTTTTATTATGGGAGAGAATTAGGAATACGCTGGAAATAGATGGTAAGTTCAAATTAGTTCTGCGTAACGTATGCGTGCGCGCGCGACGTGTGCTGCACCGGTCTTGGCCGGAGTGACAGTGATCGCACGCGCGTGTGCACGTCACGTCACGCGTCACGTCACGCCACGCATCCGGTGTGACCCGGCCTTAAAAGTTAAAATCTTACAACAAAACTTGAATTAAAAAAAAAACTTGTCAAAAAGTTGTAACTTTGACCCCCCATATCTCCGTAACTAGAAGGTTCCCAGGTATGGTGTAGAACAAAAAAAATGATCGCAATGATGGGGAGAACAAGTGCCTTTCGGCTTCGTGAAGAGGTGTTTTACACCCTTTAGATACGACTTACACATGTGTGCAGCCGTCTCCAGTGAGCCAGCATGGGCAAGCTTACGAGGGAAGCCCTTATTTGGAAAACCATAAGTAGAATATAGAGCGATTAATGCAAAGGTTTCCGAGAAATTAAATTTTACCTACTTGAATCTATAATAATATTATAAAGCTGAAGAGTTTAATTGTTTGGTTGAACGCGCTAATTTCAGGAAATGGTGGTTCGAGTTAAAAACATATTTTAGTGTTGGACAGCCCGTTCATCAAGGAAGGCCAATAGGAGCGGAGCATCAATGAAAATTTTCTCAAAAACAAAGATTT
Organism: Xestia ashworthii; assembly: GCA_950022955.1. Classification (NCBI taxonomy): domain Eukaryota; kingdom Metazoa; phylum Arthropoda; class Insecta; order Lepidoptera; family Noctuidae; genus Xestia; species Xestia ashworthii. Next base: position 3,772,310 of record OX465572.1, read on the forward strand.
ATTCCTTTTTCTTTGCTTCCGTTGCGAGTACTGCATAACGCGGTTAAAGTTACACAGCAATCACGTACGAAGGAATTGTTCCTCTTAAGCATTTAAAAAAAAAGTCCGCGATAGCATAGGTATGTCTATATTTTAAGGTCGCCTCACACTTTCTCTAAAACTCACTCGCAGACGAAGCTGCGTGGGTCAGCTAGTTTATAATATGTACCAGGGATGTAACGGATGTGGTGATATCGGAAACGGGATCGGAATCGGAGGTTTTGGATTTGATATAGCGGAATCGGAATCGGAATCGGATTCGGAATCGGAGGTGGATGCTGAATTGGCAAAATTTGACAGATTCGGGTAGGTTGACCTACTGGCGTCAGTCCTTGTAAATATGCTGGTAATATATAACGCTAAGTACTTATTGAAGTGAATGATACGCAGATTCGATCAAGACTGATTTATTTATTATAGCAGGTAGCACAACATTACACTATATTCTGAATACCCACATAAACATACAATATCTTCCCCCAAATGTTTTTTTTTTTTTATAAATACATCAGAACACGATTTTTTTTCAACAAAAATTGAAAATTTGTTTTGATGTCAAACACAATCATGATAAAGAATAGTATTCAACATAAAACTAACAAAACTTTTATGTTAAAAAAATATTAGAACAGTAAAAAGAAATCAAAATTCTGTACCTATTTAACAGTAGCGAAGGGTCAGTTTTGTAAGAGGTTAACCCATATAGATGCTCTGTGGGTAAACCGGAGTACATATCTTTAAGGGGGATGCTTCAAGGTAGCCCGCGAAATTCAAATTTTCTTACGTTTTTTGCAATTTGCAGGGCAGTGCTAAGTTTTATGTTGATAAACATATCGGTTGCGACTGTAAGACATATCAAGTTACAGAAATATAGTTGAATTTCGCGGGCCGCTTTGACGCTTTCACCTTAATGTGATTATATTATTTTCCTATAGAATACTGACTGTGCCATTTTTAAAAGGGAAGCCGGTAGGAATCGAGTTGTATGGAACCTTCGCCACTGCTATTTAATCAGTCCAAAAGTAGTAAATTATGTTTAATGAATAAAAGCTTCGCAGCTTTATCTGCTTCTAATCTATTCCTCAACGGATCATAGAATAGACCCGCACCACTAAACCACTGTTCGCGAGCTAGAAGGACACGACAAGTACTGGCGGGCAATCAAATTTAGGGGTATATTATACACGCGTTGACCGCGGGGTTCAAAAACAATCGGAAGTTCCGACTAATCGGAATCGGAGCTCCGTAACATCCCTGATATTACCTATCGGGGATGTTACGGAGCTCCGATTCCGATTCCGATCAGTCGGAACTTCCGATTGTTTTTGAACTTCCGATTCCGATACCTTTTCCGGAACTTTTAAATCGGAGGTAGGTAATCGGAGGTCGATGTCTTGCGGCGGGCGGCGGCATACCTACGGCCGCGGTCAACGCGTATAACCTGTTTATACTTGTCCCACGGGGATAGCCACTCGTAACGTGCTTTCTGTCGAACTACAATGCATAGTTATTTTATTATTTATTAATAATGATTGATTTTTTTTCAACGCCTCGTCAGGCGTTCTATTATTTGTATTTGAAATGAAAAAGACTGATTAGCAATGTATGTATGTATTATTTTATTAATTAACGCTACTTTCTCACACATTCTCTTCTTCAGCATCCACCTCCGATTCCGATTCCGGTTCCGATATCATCATATCCGTTACATCCCTCATAAGCGGCTAAGATGAAGTAGTTGCAAACAGAATTTTGACGTTTTTGTTGAGTATGCGGGCAGAATAGGCGCCGTGGAACAAGCGATAGATTGCACAAGAACAATAATAAACACAAGTAAATAAGAGTTTTTATAATATGCGAAATTTTCAGTACAAGCGTCAAACCATGGTATCAACAATAAGTGAAGTACAGAAGAACATGTCAATATAAAAATATATAAATATAAAACAGCCAGCAAGGCACTATGCATTTGATACAAACCTCAATACGCCCTCTCAAATGCAAAGGTTACTGCTTTTCATAAGTTAATCAACACAACATAACAAATAAAATAAATATGCATAAGTACCTACTCTTAAGCACATAAATGATACAAGAAAAAACTAAACGAAAGTTAACTCGTCAGCAAAGAAATAAAATTATGGATTGGCAAGGTTTACAAGACCTAAACCGTCCATACATCTGTTATGTTTTATGCTAGGCAGTGCTTTTGTCAATACATCTGCCAGCATAGATTCCGTAGGTACATGTCCCAACATTATATTTTTGTTGTCTTTTAAAACGCCCCTAATAAAATGATACTTAATATCAATGTGTTTGCTTCTGCCATGAAAGACGGGGTCCTGCGCAAGGAACATCGCTGATCTACTATCGGTATCAATAAAGATAGTGGCATACCCTGGTAAGTTCATTTCTGTTAGCAGGCTTTGAAGATATAAACCTTCTTTCAATGCTTCCGCAAGACTGACATACTCCGCCTCACAACTAGAAGTTGCTACTGTCTTCTGTTTTCTAGAAGACCAAGAAATACTAGCGCCTCCTAGAATAAATGAATACCCAGAATAAGATTTCCGATCTATTGGACAACTACCCCAATTCGCATCACAGTATGCTTGAACAGGCTTACCAGTTTTCTTATAAAACAGACCATAACTCGCCGTGCCCTTGAGATAGCGTAAAACCCTTTTTGCTGCCTTCCAATGACTTGAATTAGGATTACTTACAAACTGAGCAAGTTTAACAACAGTATTGGTAATATCAGGCCTTGTTGCTACTGACAAATACATAAGCGACCCAATTAGTTCGCGGTATGGCAATTTTTCGTCGACTTTCTCTTTTCTGGTTTCGTTCGAGAAAATATCGGACAATTCACTAGGAGTTTTGCAAGAATTGCAGTCATATAAATTAAACTTTTCCAAAATAGTCTTGACATAGCCTTCCTGTGACAACGTAATGCCATTTTCATTTTTTTGTATGTCAATTCCCAAAAAGTATTTAACCTTTCCGTAGTCTTTGAGATCAAACTCCTTTTTCAATTCATTTTTAAATCGGCATATCCGGCCTTCACAGTCTGATATAATTAGTATATCATCGACGAAGACAAGGACAAATAAATATTTACCATCTTGACGTCTCATATAAAGACATGGTTCATTAAGAGACTGTTCTAACCCCATGGCTTTAAGTTTCTTGTCAAGTCGTATATTCCACTGTCGCCCAGCCTGTTTTAATCCATATAAAGATTTCTTTAATAGACATGTATCACCTCCAGTTTCCAAGCACTCGAGCATTTCCTTTGCGTTTTCCACTACCACAGAATCTTCGTCATTATCATGTGCAAGTTTTAACAAACATTCCTTTAGTAAGCGAGGAATACGCATGTAAATTTGTTCGTCGAGGTTTCCATTCAGGTATGCAGTATTAATGTCTACTTGATGAATCTCCAAGTCCATCTCTACAGCAATTGCCATCATTAATCGTATTGTTTCTAATCTGGCAACGGGCGAAAATGTTTTTTCATAATCTACTCCAAAGCGCTGACTAAATCCTTGTGCTACTAACCTGGCCTTTTTCTTAACGGTTTTATCGACGTTTATTTTAGTAGTCAATACATATCTACAGCCAACGACATTTGTATGTGATGGTGTTTTAACAATAGTCCAAGCGCCCTTCTGCACTAGGCTTCTTATTTCGGACAAAATTGCGTCTTCCCATTCCGAGCATTCCGAACTACGTAAAGCGTCATCCAAAGATATTTCTGAAGCTACGCCTGCATATTCGTTGCATTCTCTATACTCTTCTGCTTCAGGCTCTCTATTTCTTTTTTCCACTTCGACGTAGTTATAGACCTTCTTTGGTCGTCCTGGGCAACCTGTGCGGACCATTTTTGGTCTACCGGATCCTCTCTTTAATACCACCTCACGTCCTTGATCAGGATTTAGTTCAAAATCGTGTCTATTTTCTACATTTTCTGGTCCTTCATTTGGACTTAGTTCAAGTTCTTGTCTGTTTGTTTCTTTAGTGAAGACAATCTCCATTGATGTCTGACTTTGACTATGACTTTTATCAACACTAGTTTGTATATCACTTCTAGAAGAAATCATTTCCATGAAGTCTTTTGCTTCATCAAGTGATCTTGTCGCTGAATCTGTTGATAACATCTCAACAAATTTTATGTCTCTGGAGACAACAAATTTTCTTTGCTCAGGGATCCATACCCTAAAGCCTTTGTTTGTTTTTGGATATCCTACAAATACTCCTGCGATTCCACGAGCGTCGAATTTACCTAGGTTCGGATTTTTATCCAGAACATATACTCTTTCTCCAAATCTACGCAGATAGGAAATATTCACTCGTTTTTGACACCATTTTTCATATGGAATATCACCGTTTAGGACAGAAGTTGGACAGCGATTCCTAACATAGCACGCCGTATCAATAGCTTCAGCCCAAAAACTTATGCACAAGTCACTATCTAGAAGCATACATCTGGCCATCTCAACCAGAGTACGATTCTTTTTCTCTGCGACCCCATTTTGTTGAGGAGTACGAGGTACGGTCAGTCGTCTTTGTATTCCCTCCTTACGTAAAAATTCGTCGAATTCTACATTTACATACTCCCCACCATTATCTGATTGAAAGTATTTTATTTTTGATCCGGTATATTTTTCGACATAATTTTTATACAGTTTAAATGCTTCTAAAGCTTTATCTTTAGTCTTTAGAAAATAAACTTCACACCAACGAGTACTGTCGTCAATAAAAGTGATAAAATATTTAGCACCCGTTTTTGACTCGCATCTCATCGGACCCACTATGTCGGAATATACTATATGCAATCTTTCATTACACGGACCGTTTGACTCAGTAAATGGTAACATGGTCATTTTGCCTCTAGCACAAATATTGCAACTACGCAAAGTGTTTAAATTGATCTCACTTGAGTTCACGCCATGACCTATTTTTCCTAACAATTTAATTACATCTTTGGCATTGAGATGCCCCAAGCGTTCATGCCACAGTTTCAGATCCGTCTTACAATCTGTTACTGCATTGACAGAATCGCATTCTGGAAGACAATATAGATTACCTTTACGGTGTGCAGTTAGCCTAACTTTACCGTTTTTATCGACAATTTCGGACACATTACGTGTGAATTTCACATCGTAGCCATTATCTGTAAGTCTTGCCACCGAAATTAAATTAGTCCTTAAGTCTGGTACGTAAAGAGTATCTTTAAACTCAACAAGTTGTGCCGAGTTACCTTTTAATACCGATAGTGTAACTAATCCCTTACCTTGAACCTCGGCACTCAAGTTAGTAGCCAACTTTAATTTACCGTTATATTCCTCAAGTGTACCACGGAATAAATTGACATCGTTGCATAAGTGGGATGTGCACCCGGAATCAAGCACCCATTGTTGTTTTAAATTGTCAACAATGCTACATTCCTCTATACCTGAAACATTTAAAGTCATTAATCCTTCATTTACATTATTACAGTGTTGTTTCGACTTCGGATAATCTTCCCGACAATCGGAGGCTTTATGACCAACACGGTTACAACGATAACAGGTCAATACTCTCCTTTCGTTAGCGTAATTGTCCTCCTTATACGATAAACGATTAGATTGTGACTGTCCTGGTGATCCTTTAGAGTTGACATCAGCACGCCATTTATTCAAAGTTTTCTTTCTGTCCCGTACATACAGTACATCATTCTCAGTATTATTCGCATTCTTCGATGCATATTCTTCCAAGATTTTCACTTTAAGAATCTCTGGCTTTGGTAAATCGTCACGGCTTTCAATAGCACATCGAAAATTTGAAAAACTCGCTGGTAAAGTATACAATAACATTATCGACAAAAGATCTTCGTGAATCTTTACATCCATAGCCTCTAGTTTGTCTACCGCATCAAAGAACGCACCAATATCTTCACGAATATCTCCAGAATCACCCATCTTGTGTAACAGTAGACGTTTTAGTAACATGGCCTTCCTAGCAGGCCCACGAGAGGCATAAATTGACTCTAGTCGCAACCATATTTCTCTCGAAGTCTTACAATTCCGTACATGACGAAGTTCCGTTGAGCTAATGCAAAGTATTAAATCAGCCCTTGCTTTAGCATCTTCTGCTTCCCATTTGCTTAAATCAGCCTCTTCTATCGGCTTAGATTTATTCCCATTAGTGTACATCCAGAGACCATTTTTAATAAGAATAGCTTCCGCTTGTAATTTCCAACTCTCGTAATTTTCTTTAGATAAGGGATCAATTCGTACAGTGCTCATTTTAGCTAAGTTATAATAGATAACTCACAAGAAATTCCCCGACGTCAATCCAGGTTCATTTCACTATTTTGTTTAATCTATTCTGGGCCCATAACCATTGTTGAGTATGCGGGCAGAATAGGCGCCGTGGAACAAGCGATAGATTGCACAAGAACAATAATAAACACAAGTAAATAAGAGTTTTTATAATATGCGAAATTTTCAGTACAAGCGTCAAACCATGGTATCAACAATAAGTGAAGTACAGAAGAACATGTCAATATAAAAATATATAAATATAAAACAGCCAGCAAGGCACTATGCATTTGATACAAACCTCAATAGTTTTATGTTGTGATAACGGGCTACTACGAAACCCGCGAGGAGACAGGGAACTACATTTGTATCGAAAAACCGCCCCTTTTGTGATAAGGGTAAGTAAATATCGCGCTCTGAAAAGTATCAACATTTGTGTGCTTAGCCATAGTAGGGCTCGGATAAATATGTGCCAAAAATCCCAAAATATGTACATATAATATGGGTCTAAAAACGGAAATATGGAAAAATATGGACTAAAAAAGACAACTATTACCAAACATAAAACACTTTATTGTATCATAATTGTTTTAAAAAAAATAGGCTAGTTTCCACCATCAATAAATTGCAAAATTAATTAGTCCGTCAGTTAGAGTATTGGAAAAAACTTTTTTGCAAAAAATAAAACCGACTTCACACAAAAAAGTGAAAAATAACTTTAGCTTCAGAACTCGGTGACCTTTATTTGATTGATTTAGTTTTTTTGTCACCGACTTCTGAAGCTAAAGTTATTTTTCACTTTTTTGTGTGAAGTCGGTTTTATTTTTTGCAAAAAAGTTTTTATTTTTCACTTTTTAGTGGTTCACATGTGCATACCCTTTCACAGCGTACCAGCGTGATTTATTGTTATGAACTGGTGTAAACAAAAGACAGACATGAGATTTCAGCAATCCCAGTAAGAGACACACATTTGCTACATTTAATGAGGAGTTCCGTTGCCTTTCTCCGAAGTTTTTCATCTAATCTTTACCAAATTTAAATGGGAGCACTCCGAGAAAGTAGTCTTTCTAAAACTACCCAAATCGCTTCTGGTGTGCCTATAAAATTTGAAAAGTTCTCTCTATTTCTCCAGGATCCCATTATCAGGATCCTGACTTGACTGACTTGATGATTATGGGACCTTCTGGGAAGTGGTATACTTCAAACAATTAAAAAACAAATTCGGTCCAGTCATCTTCGAGTAATCGGGGAACATTGAATTGAGAACCTTCTCCTTTTTGAAGTCGGTTAATAACGACGTTATGGTACGTGACCCAAATATCCGGATAGCCTTTAAAAGATTTGGCCTAGTATCGTTAATTTGCTTCTAAGAATTGAAGAGCTCCGTTCCTTTGTCATGGATCCCATAATCAGAACCTAACCAAATTCTCATCAAACTACCCTTGAAGTACCCTTGCCAATAAAATAAAAAAAACAATACATGTCAAGGTAACGGCTTATCCCCAATAAATGGAACTTAATACACCTAACTGTCGAAATCTGGGAATATTGTACACATCTGCGTACCCCCTCAGACCATACAGGCGTGATGTTACGTCATGATGTTGTATAAACAATAAACATTCAAGCGATTGCAGCAGTTACTGCAGATTTGCCGTGTATTTTTGAAGAGATCCATTGTATATCTCCGAAGATCCGGATCAGATCTTCAGCAAATTAAAATATAACCACACGGGAAGCACCAGCTGTCAAATTAAAAAAGAATCATCAAACTCGGTTCACCCAGTCGAAAGTACTGAGGTAACAAACACTGTCGAAATCTGGGTGTACTGTACACATCTGCGTACCCCCTCAGAGCATACAGGCGTGATATTACGTCATGATGTTGTATAAACAATAAACCTACAAGCGATAACAGCAATCACTGCAGATTTGCCGTACATTTTTGAGGAGTTCTATTGTATATCTCCGAAGACCAGCATCAGATCTTCAGCAAATTAAAATGGGACCACATGGGAAGCACCAGCTTTCAAATAAAAAAAGAATCATCAAAATCGGTTCACTCAGTCGGAAGTAATGAGGTAACAAACACTGTCGAAATCTGGGTGTACTGTACACATCTGCGTACCCCCTCAGAGCATACAGGCGTGATATTACGTCATGATGTTGTATAAACAATAAACCTACAAGCGATAACAGCAATCACTGCAGATTTGCCGTACATTTTTGAGGAGTTCTATTGTATATCTCCGAAGACCAGCATCAGATCTTCAGCAAATTAAAATGGGACCACATGGGAAGCACCAGCTTTCAAATAAAAAAAGAATCATCAAAATCGGTTCACTCAGTCGGAAGTAATGAGGTAACAAACACAAAAAAAAAAAAAAAAAAAAAAAAAAAACATATAGAAATTAAATTGTTTAAGTAGGTAGCTAAAATTTAGTCTGCCTCGTTATTCGAGTTGTTGCAGTATACAGAATGACCTCTCTACGTCACAGTAAGTAACTAGAGCACAACTATGTATGTATTAGGAATATGCCTCCTCTGGATTGCCGTTTAGTGTTCCACTGAGAATATTGTTTTTTTCTTGTAGCGTCGCAAGTCCTTTATTTTTTTCGAGGACAGACCTTATTTGCATCGATAGGAAAATAGTTCACGAGTCCCGCACGACTCTACCTACATGGCTGTATGCCGCGCAACGACAATATTTATTCCCGCGACACGGCGCTATGGAAGCAAAAATTATGCAGTTTTTGCTAGTTCAATTATTAAACATAGGAAATATGGACAAAAGTCATTAAATTAAAAAAAAATATGGTCTTAACCTTGAAATATGGAAAAATATGAATTCTAAAACCCTCATTTGAATTAAAACATCATAATTTATGGAGAAAACCAAATAATGAATGAAAATGATCCAAATAAAAAATATGCTTTTACATATTAAATCCGCGCCCTAGCCATATGTATGGGTGACCAACACGCCAAGTTTTGAACCAACAAAACCTTTGAAATAGGTATACCAGCAACACGATTTTAAGATAATAATAATAATATGTAACCCATCATTTTACTTTGTTTACGCGTATCTCGCAGATTCTCACGTTGCTGGGGCCACACATGTCCTGCGCATATGATAACCACAATTGTATCGTTACATGAATTACCAAATCGCTATTTATAATAATTGGATGGCGTTACCAAATAATGAACCAAGCAACTAAAATGTGAATTTATCAAAAAAGAGAAAATGTTATGAATAAATATTATTTAATTTACCTTTTTGACGATCCGAATGGCGTAGTGGTAGTAACGCTGCCTTACGTTCTTACGTACGTTTTAAAATTGTCTCTAAACTACTAACATTCATTAAACTATGTTTCTCTGTAAGTTACTTATATGGCGTAGTTTTTTATAGTTTAAAGCTAGATAATAGCATGGCTTACTCAAAAACAACATTTAAATATGCGTCGTTAGATTACACGCTGTCAAAGAATGCGTAAGAAAAATAAAGATTCACAGCTCGTCCCCCGTAGGTGATAGTGTGATAATATGTAGCCTATATGTGGACCCGACCTCTTAGTAATATTCATGCAAAATTTGAAGTAAATCCATGCAGTACTTTTTGTGTTTAGCCTGGACATAGGTACATACAGACAAATAGACAAAAAATCTAAAAACTATATTTTTGGCTTCGATATCCATTGTAGATCACGCCCCAAGTATTCTTTTAAAAAAATATTCAATGTACAGTTTTGACTTTCCTACGATTTTATTTTAGGTAAGTATATAGATTTGTTTCAACCTATCATTTGGCTCGATGCCTCCTCTTGGCTATGCTTGACTTTTGACGCTGTTCTGTAATATGGACACTATGGACATCCGAGTGTTTTTTTTTTAAATAAAAACCAAACTGTTTCACAGTTATGGTAATCTACAATCAATAATTCTTTCAGTTTTGTCGCTTGATTCGCTGTTTCTTTACGCCGTCCCGTTTTACAATAAAATTCGGGAGATCTAACTTATTTCATTTCTATCTCACGAGCGGTCACCGGGGGTAGACGCAAGTCTGACTCTGTTGAAATAAACTTATCATTCTGGTCTATAAAATGTATAGAACGTTGTGTGTGTTGGCGTTGGTGACGCTCCAGGCGGGGTTGGTGCACTGCTTCTCCTGGGGTGAGTACAAGAGTCGTGTTTTTGGAGTCGAATAAACGCACAAAATATCGATTAATGCGTATACGATGCTACAAAATTGCGACGAACGTTACTGCGAAATACCGTTTCTGCGAAGCCATTACACTGCGATGCACGTTACCGCGATAGATCTTCACTGCGATATTACGAGACTTTGTTACCGCGAAAGATCATTTCTACGGAGCCACCGGCAAAAGTGGTTTATTCTCACCTGTCCACCACTTGCTATGTCCACCCCGGGTGAACAGGACGCAATTTTGTAGCATCGTATAAGCATTAATCGATATTGTGTGCGTCGGAATTCCGATACTCGACCACATGCCTAACATGTGAACCCGAACACCTTCTGCAACCGTAGTCCCCTCTTGAGAGGCGCGCTGACTTAGTTGCGCTTCCGGCGCCGGACTCCCGAAGTCTGTCCTTCGCAGGACACATCATTGTGCACTGTCCAAAGCACGCTAAAGAGTATACAAGCCATTTGTGACACATTGATAGACGTAATTTATGGAAAGAAGCAGAACGGCTAGGAAAGCGAAGATCTAAAGGCATAACCTTGAATGTTTTTCTTATGTTTCAGATATGGTTGTGGGCGCAGAGAATCGACTAGCATTTTATAATGAAGGAAAAGTTACGTACTCCGTGACGTTTACTGATGTTTTTGTTAACTGGATAACTTACGACCCATTTCACAACCGTGTTCTATTTACGAACGATTCCAGATCTTTAATTAGTTTTGACATAGCAACCGGGAAAAGTCAAACTTTAATAATTGATTTAAAACCATTCGATTCCATACATCCGTTGACTTACGACCCGTTTACAGGCCAAATTTTTGCAACTCTTTTTTGTAAAGTGTACTCGTATCTCGTAAAACCTGGATCCAACCATGAAGTGAACTTCAATTTTGTGTTTGATTTGGGTGAGACGCCGTGTCAAGATATTACTGTGGATAGCTGTAGCGGGTACGTTACTTTATGCTCATTTATTTTCTAATATGTATTAAAAAAAATTAAAAGGCGTTTCTTTAAAACACATGCTTACGAAACCAACAATAATTGTATTGTTAATATCTGTTATCTTTGCCTTGACATCTCTACTCTAAATTAAATGAGACACCAAGCGACCCCTGATCTACATACCTACTGATAGTAGTTTTACTACATAGTTAAGGCTGATGGCCTGATGCTCCAAGGCAGCCCGCGAAATCTTACATTTTTAACAATTTGCAGGCCAGTGCTACAAACAGCCAGGCCTGCAAATTGCAAAAAACCGTAAGATATTTTGAATTTCGCGGGCTACCCTGACGCTTCCACAAAAAAAAAAAATTAAGGTCAATTTTGGTTCTAAGAAGTTTTCGCGAAAATCTAAATTTGTCATTTCTTTTTGTCGTGTAGACTCAGGACCTAATTTTAATATACCTAAAAGGGACTATAGACCTCTAATCTGGTATAAATTTCAACTTGCCAGGTCCATCTGTTTCTGAGAAAAATCGATGGTGACAGACGGACAAGAAAGAGATCGTATAGGGATTCCGTTTATGCAGCACTTTTTTGCAAAAAATAAAATCGAATTCTAAAAAGACAGTGGTTTACATGTGCTTACCCCTTCAAAGCGTACTGGCGTGATGTTATGTTATGAACTTGTGTAAACAACAGACAAACATGAGATTTCATTCCATTTGCTATCATTTATTGAGGAGTCTATCTTCGAAGGTCTCATCAGATCTTCACCAAATTGAAGTGGGACTACTCCGAGAAAGTACTCCTCCGAAAACTACCCAAATCGCTTCATGTGTGCCTATAACATTTGAAGAGTTCCCTCGATTTTGCCAAGATTCTATTATCAGATCCCTACTTGGTGACTACTAATGGGACCATTTGGAAAGTATACCCTTTCCAACAATAAAACATTTTTTCAAATCGGTTAGCAAGCGACGGAGTTATGCGCGTACCAACAAAAAAAAAAAAATTGAAACACCCAATTGAGAACCTTCTCCTTTTTTAGAAGTCGGTTAAAAATGACACTTCAGTGAATCAATCAAAATAAGTGAAAGAAGCATGTCTTACAGAAAATGTAAGGGAAATAGTTATTTGTTATACAAGAGTGCAAAGTTAACCGCGTGCTCAATTTTGATGACCGAGCAAGCGAAAGATTCTAAAATTGAGTCACGAGCGCAGGGAGTGATTCAAAACTTAGAATCTTGAGCGTTAGCGAGGGAATCAAAAGACGACGACGAGGACGAGGTGACAAATCTTTGCACTCGAGTGCAACACGTAACTTTTCATCCCACCTCAGCGAGGAAATGAATAAACGCAAAAAAAAAATGCGCATTATTAACAAATTCAGTTAATTCTGTTGGCGTCAAATAAACTTCCTCGTCGCTAGATAATGAGTGGTCATTTTAGGTTTTTCACTTGTTTTCAAGTTGGATTCCTTGTTTTTAACCTAAGGTATTAACAATATGACGTGAAAAGAAAATGGCGCGCGCAAAACATATTAAAAAAGTACACCAAGAAGGTTCCGAGTCTGAGTTCTTAACAAATTAAAAAAAAATGTATGATAAATTCGGCACCATAGAGGTAGAAGTAAATAGGTATAATGATGTTTTGAATTCAAATACTTAGTGCATACGATGTTCTAAATTCAAATTTACTTTACCCTCTAGACGATAAAAACGGCTTTTGCACTCAGATATCGAAGAGCAAAAAGACTCTTTCCGAGATGGGGGGATGAAAAAAAAAATTTCCCTTACATTTTCATTATCTAGTTTAATAACAAAATACCTGCAAGTTTACACGGAACCCCCGGTGTGGCCAACTCGCACTTTGCCGGTTTTTATTTAAACATTAAATTTGATTCGTCTGTCTAATTCAATTTGAAACGTAGGTTATAAAAATTAATAGACTTTTACTTATTGCAGGTACATATACTGGATCTCTCAATTCGATAAAATAAATAAGCTGCGGCTAAATGATTCCGAGAGAGCAGAACTTATAAAAAGTGATGGATATCTAAATTCCTTGACTATTGACCCTCAGACACAAAAAATGTACTGGACGGAACATTGGACTCATTCGAACCCTGGAGAAAATTATATTTTTAGTTCGGATTTAAATGGAAAACAAAGACGAACATTAAGAGAGGATGCTTCTCGTGATTATTATCGTCCATTTGGCTTAACCGTATCAAATGATTTCATTTACTGGGCGGTGCCCATATTTGAAGAAAAAGAAGTAATTTTCCAGAGAATTCTAAAGAATCCATCGATCGACACAGAGACAGTGAGTTCGGAACGACTTGCATTTATTCCATTAGATCCATCACAAAGATATGACACTGTTATAGCCGCCAACTATGCCATTGAAGAACAACCTCAGGGAATTCCTCTTTGTAAAGCACTGAAGCATTTGCAACCAAATTACTCAGAGACCAACGACAGCGACTCCCTCAACGTTTCTGCAGGTGGAAGCTTGCTTCATGTCAACGAAACGAAAGTTAGTGAAGAATCTCGGGTTAGCGGTGACACATGGAATATTTCTGTATGCCATAATTATTGTTTACAAGGAAACTGCAGCGTCAGTGCTGACGGACAACCTAAATGCAGGTAAAACTTGTTCATTAAATAATGCAATAGTTATAAGACAACAGGTGCTCCAGCGCGGATCGTACACATGCACGTTCGAACAAGCTATTTGGTCTACAGTTTAACGCACAAATTACATTGCAAAATGTATACCAATTAGCTTGTTCGACCGTACACACACACACACACAAGACGACTACATTTTTAAATCATAAGTTACATGCTCTGTGTGATTGTTTGACGCAGGATAAGCGAAAAGTTACGTGGTTCCTTATTTTAACGATACTAATAAAATTCAAACTTGTTTCAGATGTAATGTCGGTTACAAGGGAGTACGCTGCGAAGTGAACGCGTGTCAGGGTTATTGTTTACACGGCGGTGTATGTTCCCTGAGTGAGCAGAATAACCCAGTATGTCAATGCACAGCAGGGTATCAGGGAGAAAGATGTGACGTTCCCGACTTACATATAAAATGTTCACAAACAGTTTCTTTGTTGAAAGACATCCTCAACGCAGGTAAAAATCTTTTAAATCTGTCCATATCCATATCTGTTCCGTAGAGAAATATTTGTATCCCGTTCATGTTTCACGCTTCAAACGTGCCTAGTGACCTCCTAGGTGCTTAATTGATTATTTGAAACGTTCTTTACAGATTTAACATCGGTGACTGAGAGCAAAGGAGTGAAGTCGACGTGCGCTTCAACTGTTGTCTGAAGAAGCGGCGCTTGTTCAGAATAAGTACAACATGTGAAGCGGTCGCTGCGACTGCTCAGTAGGATTACTGTTATAATATAAACTCCACTAGGAGACATAGACTTAAGTTTCAACGTTTCTTTTTTGATATATCTTTGAATTAATCTTTGTACACGAATGGGTCTTTTTTCGCACATAAAACCTGCCAAATACATCATTGTATGTAGGTACTTCTAGAGCGTCCCTTTGAGACTCAGCGTTGCCACACATATTATGCTATACGGTTTGTTGCACTGTTACACTAAGTAGCGTAGGTACTAGGTACAGCCGCCACTCCATCCATCAACCTGTCAATTTAAAACTCCGTGGTGTGGGATAAAATATGTTTGTAATGAAAAAAATAATAATGATTAAACTTTGCTTTTTAAAAACAACTTCTTAATTATTTACCCTCTGACAACGTTGTCCAAGCGCCAGTAAACTTTGTAGCGCCACACATAGCAAAGGGCTTGGAACATTTTTGTATGAAGCGTGGCCAGATTTTTTCCGCCATTTTGATTGTTTTTCAAAGTATAAACGAATGGCGGAAGTAACTCCGGCCTAATAGTTCAAACCCCTTTATCTTCTTTTAAGTGTTTGTTTGTGATTTCAAAATAGCTTTTGAAAAATAGCTTTCTACTGAATGCAAATGAAAGCCAACCCAACTACCAAATGTGAACGTCAGAATGGCTGGTTGTCTGTATCAGACCGCGGTTGATCAAAAATTGCTACCCATTTCTATCTATAGTCAATTAATTGCTAAAATAAAGGGACTTCAAAATGACCAGCCATTCTGATATCAAGATGGCTGGTCAACTCTCCGTTTGAATTAACTATTTAAATTCGTGTTATAATTTTAACTTGAGTAATTGCTACCTGATTGCTACCCTCACGTCTTTCAATGTCCACCTTGTTGCTTTGAGTTTGAAATTTTTACAGGGACTGGATTTAGGTTATTGAATAAAATAATATTTACAACACTGTTTCCTTTTATTGGAATGAACCGCCTAAAACTATTCTCCTTCGATTTTATTTACTCCAAGTTTTATTTTCTTCTTCTAAGTGCATTTTTATGAAAGGAATTTGACTTGTTTTTGCTTTCTTCTAAAGATACGCAGTGGGATAATCTTTGGATTCATACTAAAAGTTGTTTGTTATCATGAGTACAATCACGTGAAGTATGGGTCACTAATTACCAGTCACCCTTTATTTATACAGGGTCTAAACAAAAGCATAACGAAGCCGTCAACCAAGCATTCTGCCAAACTAAGTAACTTTATGCAAACATTATTGCTGGGAAACGACTTATTTGGGTGAAAAATCATGTTTTGTGGTAGAACTCAATGTAACGCACTTAAGGTGAAAGCGTCAGGGTAGCCTGCGAAATTCAAATGTTCTTACGTTTTTTGCAATTTCCAGGCCTGTGTGCTAGGTAGTATGATGATGAAAATATCCTTTGCGACTGTAAGATGTATGTGGTTACAGAATTATAATTATCACAATCGTCAATACAGCCCTCTAAGTTCACCAAGGTCGAGGAACGACTTGGACCTTAAAAATACCTATTCAACGATACCCCACACGATGGGATAGACGACGAAAAATAGGGGAACAGAACTGTTTTAGACTTTCACGGTTTTTTACTACACTTAAAGTACTTACGGGATTATATCCGTGATTTTCTTTCTGTTTTTCGAGCACCCGAAAAACAGAAAGAAAATCACGGATATAATCCCGTAAGTACTTTAAGTGTAGGGGAACAGAAATCCAAATATGCAAGATTCAAGAGGGTCGCCAGCTTTTGGCCTAGGAAAAAACCCTCCCCCCGAGCGTACAGACTTCATCATTTTTTTTACCTGCATTCAGAGTTGACAGTTAACGCCTGACTCAACAGGACCTACGTAGACAAAGTGGAATGGACAGAAGTGCGAATTTTAAAATTCCTAGAACTCTATATCAAAAGGAAAACCTCTTTTGAAATCCAAGACGCCATTATTTTCATGTCCTCCATGTTCGTGTGCGAATGCCAAAGTAATTCACCCCGTGAAAGTGTGAACAGTAGTTCGCGACGGCACTTGTATACGAATGTTTCGTCGAATATTTGTTGAGTGACAAAGCGAATGGCGATTAACACGATCGTGTAAATGCGGTATTATTGGCAAAGTTCAGAGTCAAGAAAAGGTATGCTGCAAGAGCGAAGCGGGCTCGAATTTTTTTACATCATTGCCTCGGATAATTATGCTATAATTGCATATAAGACCTCAAGGGAAGGGGTTCTTAATTTATTTCAGGCTCTGTCTATACAGGTCGATGCAAAAATCCAACAGGAGTGCCAATCCAGTGACACAATATTTTATTTGAGTGATTCCATTTTATGTCACAATTTATGACGTTCAATACCATTCTATGGCATCAGACAGGAAAATTTGATTTTTCAATTGCACCCATTGTCCCCCCCCCCCTGTTTCCGCGCCGGGTTCCTTGTCAGGACTACGAAACCCTAAAAAAAACTTGTCAAAAAGTTGGAACTTTGACCCTCAATATATCCGTATTGTCAGTGGCACGAATAAGCATCCAATGAAACGCCAGAACATACAAAAAAAACCTCCGTAACGTTCTAGAAGGTTCTAAGTTGGTGTAAAACAAAAACATGATCGCAGTGACAGACAAGTGCCTTGTGGCTTCGTTACAAAGGTTTTTTTCCACCCTTTATTTTCAATTAATAAACATAATGGGTAGGTGTATTACAATAAAAAAAAAAAACATTGTTGTAATCGTTTAAATATTATTCTATTCAATAACCTAAATCCGGTCCCTGTAAAAGATTCAAATCATCATAACTTTTTACTTATTAAAGCAACAAGGTGGACATTGAAAGACGTGAGGGTAGCAATCAGTAGCAATTACTCAAGAAAGTTACTAAAATGATAACACGAATTTGCTTAGTTTACTCAAACCACGGAGAGTTTACCAGCCATCCTGAAATCAGAATGGCTGGTCACTTTGAAGTCCCTTTATTTTTTTCCTAGTAAGGTAGCAATTGACTATGGGTAGCAATAGGTAGCAATTTTTGATTAACAGCTTAACGCGGTCCGATACAGAATATTTCATGAATACTCTTTTAATATTTTTGAATATTAGATATAGTTGTCAGGTTGACTTGTTATTAGGCTTTGGTTGTCAGGTAGCAGGTAGCACAGGACGAATACGTGTACAAAAGCTTTTCAAACTTGGTACTTTAAATTTAGTTCTAAATTTTCCCACCATCACAAATAAGTTCTCAATAGTTTACGCTTGTTTTGCTTTTTTGTCTGGCACAGTTTTTAGTAAACTTTTATCATACGATATGGTTTTTAAAGTATTTGAATTTGAATTTGAAAGTGGCGCCCGCCGGTGACTAAAAAGTTGTGTGGTAAATGATTGTCTTGGTATGGGCACGTGATGCGGAGGAATGAAAAAAATGTCGTGAGAAAAGTTTTGAGTAAGTATGAATGTGGATGGGTATTTGAGTAGAGGAAGATCAAAGAAACGATGGATGCACTGTGTTAAGAAGGATATGGTAAGGAAAGAAGTGGCTGATAAGACATGCTGCGCCAACCCCAAATGAATTAGGATAATATCAAGAAAATGATGGTGATGTATAAAGGTTGTAAAACACCTCTTCACGAAGCTGAAAGGTCATTGTTCTACACCATACCTGGGAACCTTCTAGTTACGGAGATATGGGGGGTCAAACTTACAACTTTTTGGCAAGTTTTTTTTTTAATACAAGTTTTTTTTGTAAGATTTTGACTTTTAACACCTCCAAGATCCGCGTACTATTCAATCTATCCATCAGCACAGTGTTTTAAGTGCGTTACATTGAGTTCTACCGCAAAACATAATTTATAACCTCAAAAAAAAAAGTTGTTTCCCAGCAATAATTTTTGCGTAAAGTTACTTAGTTTGATGTACAGAATGCTTGGTTAACGGCTTTGTGATGAGGTGGTTTACACCCTGTATGTTACCGTAAAATTGTAAGCAGGATGTTCAATTGACAATATTGTATTTTGCTATGTGCGCGTGCGGTGCCACAAAGTTTATTGGTGCTTGAACGACGTTGTCAGAGGGTAAATAATTAAGAAGTTGTATTAAAGAACATTTAATAATTATTAATTATCAACTTATTTCATACCACACCACCGCACATGTGTTTTGTTTTAAATTGAGAGGTTATAATTGATACAGGTGGCGGCTTTAGTACCTACTTACGCTACTTATTGTTACAGTACAACAAATCGAAAGGTATAAAGGATGTAAAAAACCTTTTAACGATGCCGAAAGGCACTTGTTTTCCCCGTCAGTGCAAACATTGTTTTGTTCTACACCATACCTGAGAACCTTCTAGTTACGGAGATATTGGGGCAAAGTTACAACTTTTTGCCATTTTTTTTTGAATACAAGTTTTTATTGTAAGATTTTTACTTTATACACCTCCACGACCCCATTACTATTCAGTCCAACCATCAGCACAATGTTTTGAGTGCGTTACATTGAGTTCTATCTAAAAACATGATTGTTTACCTACCCCAAAAAAAAGTATTTTCCCATCACACCATCATCACAATTTTTGCGTAAAGTTAATTAGTTTGATGAACAGAATGTTTGGTTGACGGCTTCGTGATGAGGTTGTTTACACCCTGTATGTGTGGCAACGCCGCGTCTTAAGGGGATGCTCTAGTAAATGGCATATAATGTCCTAATTGGTGAGATTTTCTATGCGACAAAAGACATCCGCAAACTGTATAAAGATTATCATAAATATAAAAATAAAATGTTAAAACTTAAGTCTATGTCTTCTAGTGGAGTTTATTTTATAACTCAGCAGTCGCAGCGACGGCTTCACATGTTGTGCTTATTCTGAACAAGCGCCGCTTCTTCAGACAACAGTTGAAGCGCACGTCGACTTCACTCCTGTGCCCTCAGTTACCGATGTTAAATCTGTAAAGAACGTTTCAAATAATCAATTACTTAAGCAGATATGAGGTTAATTAGGCACACTTGAAGCATGTAACATGAACGGGATACAAATATTTCTCTACGGAACAGATATGGATATGGACAGATTTAAAAGATTTTTACCTGCGTTGAGGATGTCTTTCAACAAAGAAACTGTTTGTGAGCATTTTATAAGAAAGTCGGTAACGTCACATCTTTCTCCCTGATACCCTGCTGTGCATTGACACACTGGGTTATTCTGCTCACTCAGGGAACATACACCGCCGTGTAAACAATAACCCTGGCACGCGTTCACTTCGCAGCGTACTCCTTTGTAACCAGCATTACATCTGAAACAAGTTTTACTTTTATTATTATAGTTAAAATGATAAAGTCATGCCCCTTTCTTATGGCTTACAGCCAGAAACTACGGAATGAATAAGAAACAACGCAACTTGTCGTTTATGATCGTCTGCCTGTCTTTTCACATGAACTATGTTGGGGTCGGCTTCCAGTCTAACCAGATGCAGCTGAATACCAGTATTTTACATGGAGCGACTGCCTATCTGACCTCCACAACCTAGTTAGTACTGGGTAATACGATACCACTTGGTAACGACACTGGTTGTCAGACTTTTTGGGCCACTGACTACCTGTAACGACTGCCTAAGATCTTCAAATGACAGCAGGGAACTGTGATTTCTGAGGCACGGAGGAATGTTGGTATGTTAAGGGTGGTCACTCATTCACAGAACAACATAGGCAAGCACGGTTTAACCTTAAGATCAAGCCGACCGGCTGTAATTATTATCCTGCGATAAAATAAATCACAGTTACACAGAGCATGTTGAACCCGAGTTTGTTTCGGCATTTCTTCTCAGGAGTAGTCAGTTAGGAAATGCCGGCGCCAACTTTCTCTTGACGTGTATTGAGTATTCTATTTTTCAACCGACTTCTAAAAAGAGGAGGTTCTCAATTCTTTTTTTTTTTTTTTTTTTTTTTTTTTTTTTTTTTTTTTGAGTTTGTTACCTCAGAACTTTCGACTGGGTGAACCGATTTTGATGGTTCTTTTTTTATTTGAAAGCTGGTGCTTCCCGTTTGGTCCCATTTTAGTTTGCTGAAGATCTGATGCTGATACGATATACAATGGAACTCTTCAAAAATAGATGGCAAATCTGCAGTGATTGCTGCATTCGCTTGCAGGTTCATTGTTTATACTACATTATGACGTAACATCACGCCTGTATGCTCTGAGGGGGTGCACAGATGTGTACAATATACCCAGATTTCGACAATGTTTGTTACCTCAGAACTTTCGACTGCGTGAACCGATTTTGATGATTCTTCTTTTATTTGAAAGCTGGTGCTTTCCGTGTGGTTCCATTTCAATTTGGTTAAGATCTGACTCTGATCTTCAGAGATATAAATGGAACTCTTCAAAAATACACGGCAAAGCTGCAGTAATTGCTGCAATCGCTTGGTTGTTTATTGTTTATACAACATCATGACGTAACATCACGCCTGTATGCTCTGAGGGAGTATGCAGAAGTGTACAATACACCCAGATTTCGACAGTTAGACGTGTAAAGTTTCATTTAATGGGATCCCGGAGAAATAGAGGTAACTCCTTAAATTATAGGCACACCAGAAGCGGTTTGGGTAGTTTTAGGAAGAGTACTTTCTCGGAGTGATCCCATTTCAATTTGATAAAGATCTGGTGACTTCGGAAGATAGGCAACGGAACTCCTTAATAAATGATAGCAAATGTACTGGGATCGCTGAAATCTCACGTCTGTCTATTGTTTACAGTTCATAACAAAAAATCACACCGATACGCTGTGAAAGGGTAAGCACATGTGAACCACTAAAAAGTGAAAAATAAAAACTTTTTTGCAAAAAATATAACCGACTTCACACAAAAAAGTGAAAAATAACTTTAGCTTCAGAAGTCGGTGACAAAAAAACGAAATCAATCCAACAAAGGTCACCGACTTCAGAAGCTAAAGTTATTTTTCACTTTTTTGTGTGAAGTCGGTTATATTTTTTGCAAAAAAGTTTTTATGCAAAATAAATAATTTTATTTCATTTCATTTCCTGTTGTCTTATAACTAGTGCGTTATTTCATAAACAAGTTTTACCTGCATTTAGGTTGTCCGTCAGCACTGACGCTGCAGTTTCCTTGTAAGCAATAGTATTTACATACAGGAACATTCGATGTGTCACCGCTATCCCGAGATTCTCCACTAACTTTCGTTTCAT